>CAUYLG010022032.1:0-134451 GCA_963573385.1 Cacajao melanocephalus
AGGATCTGCATTCCTTGTGCTTCCAGGCAGGGCTTCTCGTGGAGAGCAGGATGGCTGTGCTTCCTTGGTCGGCACTTGGGGTCTGTGAGGTCGGCAGCTGTGGGCTGAGGGAGCTGACCCTGCAGTCTGCACCACTATGGACAGAGGGCCCCCGGGCTGAGAATCCAACCATTGGGTTGTAAATCTGACTCAGACACTCCAACAGCTGTGGCCTGGGGCAAACTATATATGCTCCATGAGCCTCAGTAACCCCCACCACCCACAGAACAGGGCTGTGAGAGCAGTTTCCTCGCAGGGTTTAAAGAATCCAGCATAGTGCCTGACACAGCTCATATCAGGTGGTGGCTGAAAAGCTGGAACGCAGACAGCTGACCTCCACAAAAGGGCCAGGTTTGTCCCATGCCTGGCTTGAACCTGAAGAGCCCAGAGCCAAGGGCCACATGCCAAGAGGTCCCTGGCCCAGAACACCACACCTGTCCAGCATCTGAAAGTCACCTGAAAGTGGGAATCCCAAGGACTCCCAGAGGACACAGCCCCCTGAGACCCGGGATCCCCAGGAGACCACCTTGGGCACACCCAGCCCTGCAGGGGTCTCTACGTGGTGTTCTATCAGCGCCCTGCACCGCTTCAGCTGCCCTCCCCTGCACCTGCTGCCCACTCAGCAGGGCTCCCCAGCCGCAGAGCAGTGGGTGTTTCTGATAAGGAGGCCTGGCATTCAGATGGTGATGGAAAGGCCAGGGCCAGGCAGGGCTGAATCCCTGAGGCCACTGGGTGTGGGTGCAGCAGGTGGGGAGGCTAAGCCTGGGTCATGGTGTCCCTCATCGGCATTGCATTTGGAGCAAGGAAGTAAACCCCTAAAGCCTCAGCTTCCCACATGGAGAGCAGCTTCCTGGTGGGCTCATGCCCACCTCCCAGGTCCCCATGGGAGCTGCAGGAGGCAGCGGTGCCATCCAGCTGCAAGGATGTGAAAGGACCCCTGGTTTTCAGTGTTTCTGACTCTGCCAGAGGGTGCCATGGCCAGAATGCAGGCCTTTTAGACTGGCACTCAGCCCGGCCAGGAAGGGGTGCCTACCGCCAACAGGACCCCAGGTGGTGGACGCATCCCAGGCCAGCCTCTCCCCGCCAGGCTGTCCCCTGAGTAAAATGAAGTGAGAGCACTGGCCAGCAGATGAGGGCAGAATCTCATCCTCCTGGCTCCACAAAAGGACGGAGCCCTGTACAGCAAAGACTTCAGGAGGTTGCCGGGTGCAGTGGCTCACATCTGTAATCCCAGCACTTTGGGAGGCCAAGGTGGGCGGATCATCTGAGGTCAGGAGTTCGAGACCAGCCTCGCCAACATGGTGAAACCCCGTCTCTACTAAAAATCAGGCATGATAGTGCACGCCTGTAATCCCAGCTACTCTGGTGGCTGAGGCAGAACTGCTTGAACTTGGGAGGTGGAGGTTCCACTGAGTCGAGATTGCACCACTGCACTCCAGCCTGGGTGACAGAGCGAGATGCCATCTCAAAAAGAAGACCCCAGGAGGCGTGGTCCTTGGGAGCTTTTCTCTAGCCTCATAGCCCAGCTTGCACCTAAGTGACAGCATGTAGCTTTCCTTGTGTGAGGGGAGCCCATGGGATTCACTCCCTTTTCCTATTTCCTCCAGGGTAAAGCCTCATGTGTTGGGACAATGTAGGTTCAGGGACTCTCTTGGTGACCCTGGTGAGCCTCTCTCCCCAGAGGTCTAGGGAGCATCAGGGCAAGGGGAACACATCCAGAGCAGCCACCCCCAAGAGTGTTTTGATACAGGCCAGGTACAAGCTGTTTTGGGATGGTGGGGGAAGGTGATGAGGCTCCCCTGAGAGGCTCCCTTGGGCACTGGAAAGACGGGATATGGGGAGCCGCCTCCTGCCTGGACCAGTTAATGCCCAGAGCCGTTCCCTTGGGTCCTCATCCCTCCTTCCAGGCAGTGGGGCCATGAGTTTCTAGGGGAATCCAGGCCTTTATGGAGACTGGGAATCTGACTTTGATCTTGCAGCTCCTGCATTTTGCCTGCACATTTGCTGATTAGTTTATGCCTGTCAGGGGCCTCAGGGCCAGTGCTAAGCCCCAGGGTCTTAGGGTAGGAAAGATGATTCCCCAGATTTCCTGCAGGCTTTGAGCATGGTGGAAGGATCAGTGGAGCCTCCAGTGACACTTGGCAGATTGAGCATTTCATTTATTTTCACTCTCACAGGATCCTTCCAAAATTATCGTTAGTAAATAGAACATTCTGAAACCTACAAAGAAAAATACAGCAAAAGAACGATGAATCAGTCAAAGCCTAGGAGGAGAGGCCATAGAATCACTGACAGCAACACCCTGCGGAACTGAGAGCAGATGGTTTGGTGAGCACCGTGCTGGGAGGTGGCCATGGTACAGCCTGCAAGTAGGGCTGTAGATAGCCACAACGGGCCTGTAAATAGTCCAGCCCCAGCAGCATGTGTTGGTGGCCCGCAGTCCCACAGAGGGAACTTGAGGAGAAGCAAAGTGACTGAGCCAGCAGAGCCGGGCCCCGGCCCCCCACCCCAGCCTGTGGGAGCTGCAGGTGTGTTCTGGGAACACACTGTTCTATCCCTTCTTTTTTTCTCAGTAAACTCTGGTTCTAGAAACAACTTGCCTGCAGCCAGCTGGCTGAACCAGCACGTGCTGCTAGGGCTGGACTATTTATGGGCCCATTGTGACTATTTACAGCCCTACTTGTAGGCTGTACCATGGTCACCTCCCAGCATGGTGCTCAGCTATGACGTCAAAATAAGGTGAGCCGGCCACGTGTGGTGGGCCAGGGAAGGGGGCTGTACACACAGGTGCTGGGGGCTCGGGGCTTCAATACTGTCCAGGGCCGAGGCTGTAAACACGGCTGGAGTGGCCCCTGTGTCATGGGGAGGAATCCCACAGGGAAAATGTCATCCTCATCACATCACATCACACCAAGGGTATCTGCTATTAACATGGCTTATCGGTTTTTTTTTTTGTTTTTGTTTTTTTGAGATGGACTCTTGCTCTGTAGCCCACGCTGGAGTGCAGTGGCGCAATCTCGGCTCACTGCAACCTCCACCTCCCAGGTCCCGGTTCAGGCAATTTTCTTACCTCAGTCTCCCAAGTAGCTGGGATTACAGGCACGAGCCACCATGCCCAGCTAGTTTTTGTAATTTTTAGTAGAGACAGGGTTTCACCATGTTGGCCAGGCTGGTCTCGAACTCCTGACCTCAAGTGATCAGCCCACGTCGGCTTCCCAAAGTGCCGGGATTACAGTAATGAGCCACTGTGCCCAGCTCCCAGTGACTACTGTTCCTGTGTCCCAGTGACTACTGTTCTTTATGTCCCTGTGAACCCAAGATTCAGTTCCCACTTATAAGTGAGAACATATGGTATTTTATTTTCTGTTCCTGTGTTAATTCACTTAGGATAATGGCCTCCATTTTTTACTGGGAGGTGTTTTCAAAAAATGGAAAGTACCGAAATGTCCATCAGCCGAGGGTGTTTATTTGGGAGGTGTTTTCAGGTGTTTTCATCCGTATTGCTGCAAAGGACACCATTTCGTTCTTTTTTATGGCTGTATAGTATTCCATGGTGTATATATGCCACATTTTCTTTATCCAGTCCACCCTTGATGGACACATGGGTTCATTCATGACTTTGCTACTGGGGATAGTGCTGGGCTTACCACTGTGGATGCTGACCTTGACCATCTGGCTGGGATGGTGCTCGTCAGGTGTCCCTGCTATGCAGTAACTGCTCCCCACTTCCACACTGCACTCTTTGGAAGGAAGTCATCAAGCACAGTTCCCACTTCAGGAGTGGGGAGTTACATTCTCTCTCCTTGAAGGTGGGGTAGGTACATAAGTTGTTTGGAATTTTCCTCCACAGAATATTTGTCCTTCTCCTTCATTAATTTCTGTATTCAGTAATTTATTTATATTCATATAAATACTGGCTCACGGATATTGATGGCATACTCTGGGTTATAATCCAATACTACTTGATGTATTGTGTTGCTCAGAGTGTTCCAGTTTTGGCCACTGGAAGCTCTTCCAGTTGACCCCCATGTCTCTTTGACACGGCCTTATCATAGGGGGTTGATTGGGTTGTTTGATTTGTTTACTTATTTTACCGTTTTCTGTCTTTTTGATGCTCCAGGCTCATCTTGTGTATTTCCTGGCTCAGTGCGAGGAGCCAACCATTCTCCAAGGATCTCTGGTTCTTTTCACTGGAGAATGGTATTAAAAAACAAGAGCTGGGTGCTGGTGTTCTCATTGCTACTGGGGCGTTGTTGCTTCTAGGCCCTCTCAGTGGACAGAACACAAAAATCCACGTGTGGATGCTCACCCACGTGTGTATACACGTGAGGGTTAATTTTGTCATCTTGGCTAGGCTATGGTGCCAGGTTGTTTGGCCAAACATCAGTCTAGCTGTTGCTGTAATCGCATGTTTTATACGTGATTAACATTTTAAGGGGGGGGGCAGTGGCTCACACCTGTAATCCCAGCACTTTGGGAGGCCACGGCAGGCAGGTCACCTGAGGTAGAGAGTTCAAGACCAGCCTGACCAACATGAAGAAACCGTGTGTCTCTTAAAATACAAAATTAGCCAGGCATGGTGGTGCATGCCTGTAATCCCAGCTACTCGGGAGACTGAGGCAGGAGAATTGCTTGAACCCGGGAGACGGAGGTTGCGGTGAGCCGACATCACTCCATTGCACTCCAGCCTGGGCAACAAGAGGGAAACTCCGTCTCAAACAAACAAACAAACAAACATTTTATCAGGAGGCTTTGAGTGAGGAGATTACCCTTCCTGAAGCAGCAGCAATTTGCCTCAAGACTGCAGCATAGAAACCCTGATGGTTTCCAGCCTACATATTTCAGACGAAGACTGCAGCTCTCCTCCGGATTTCTAGCCTGCAGGTCTGCTCTACACAATTCAGACTTGCCAGCCCCCACAATCACATGATGTGATACACACACACATACACACACACACACACACACAAAATATATATTTATGTCTATGTCCATATCCAAAGAAGATATACAGTAAGCACATGAAAAGATGCTGGACATGATTAGGAACCAGGGCAATGCAAGTCCAAGGTGTAATGAGATCCCACTTTCCATTCACTGGGATGGCTGGAACCACACATTGGGCTAACAACGAGGGGTTGCAGGATGTGGTGAAATCCAAGCCCTCTCGTTGCTGGTGGGAATGGACGTTGGTGCAGCTGCTTTGGAAAACAGCATGGCAGTCCTTCAGACAGTCAGCAGAATTGCCACGCCACCCAACAGTTCTACCTAACAGAAGTGAAATGCTTTCACGCAAAAGTTGGTACACGGTTGTTCATTAGCACTACCATTCGGTCATCAAAAAGTGGAAAGTACCGAAAAGTCCATCGACCGAGGCTGTTTCTTTGGGAGGTGTTTTCAGGAGGCAGAAGGTGGGACAGGAGGCGAGGAAAGCGCAGGGCCCCGAGAGCACTCAGCAGCAGCTGCTAAGCCTGCCCCGCCTGGCACTCCACCCCTGTGCTCCACATCGCCATCAGTGGAGTGCCCCTGGAGATCTGAGATGAAACCTCGAACTGCCAAGCACAGAGTCCATGCTCTAGAAAGGGCAGTTTCTATGGTCATCATCGAGGGCCTGTGAGGATTAAACAGGTTAAGAAACCTACAGAGCTCTGGCCGGCTCTAAAGCATTTAGAGAGCACACAGGAAGCCTGGGTTTTCTTTTCTTCCACCTCCCTGACTGCCCTGAGCCATTGTCAGTCTCATGGAAGGTCTTGGACCTCTGTGCGTGCGCGGGCGTGCACGTGCATGCATGCGTGTGTGTGTGTGTGTGTGTGTGTGTGTGTGTCAAAGACAGAGACAGAGACGGAGACACAGAGCACATGGGAGCTCATTTCTCCCTGGTTCCAGATGCGGGATGAGGAAAAGCAAGATCACACAGGATCCAAGTTCTTTGGCACAACTGAGTCCTAATACCCATGGTCCCACCCTCAGCTTTGGCCTGTCCCCAGCTTGCTGCTGCCTCAAGCTACAGGCTTCCCAGCGCTTACTGGAACCATTTTTTCTCACATAGCTCCTCAACTCTTAGCCAGGCCTTAGCCAGGCTCTGTCTGCCCCCGACCAATCAGACAGTCAGTTTCCCCAGCCAGTGGGGAGTTTCTGGTTTGCCAAGACTCAGTGGCTGGTGGAAGCCAGACTGGAAAGGGAGGGGCTCTCCCGGTTGAGGAGGAGAGAGAGATGGGGCGGGATCTCTTAGAGGAGGCGGCCAGAGTCTCTGACGAGTAAGGGAGCCCGCTGTGAAAGGACTGGGCAGTGTGTTCATAGCACAGGCGTCGGCAAGTGTAGAGACCTGAGAGTGAAAGGCGGCCCCTCGGTGGGGCTTAGAGAGGAGAACAAGGGGTGGAGAGAAGTGGGGCAGGGTGGGGCTCGACCAGGGGCCCCATCGGGCCAGGCCTCAGGGGCTCTGGTGGCCACTTCAGACTCTAGTTTGGCTGCAGGTTTTAATGCCAAGAGCAGTGTGACCTGGTCATACTTGAGAAACGTGGGCAGCTGCCATGGCAAGCACAAGTTGAAGCAGATGGATGTTAGGGGCTTTGTTGTGGCGGGAGTGGGCATGATGATGGCATGGGCTGGGCATGGTGGGAAGGCTGGAGAGAAGTGGGAAGACTGGGAGTGTGATGTGACCTCACCTGCCCTGGACTTGCTGAGGTCATGGCGGATGCGTGGGGAAGAAAGGAGTCTAGGACTCCCAGGTCTCTGGACTGCTCATCGGGTAGCGGGATGTCAGTGTCATCATGGGGACAGCTGAGGAGAACGCGGGAGGGGCCAGGGCTCTGGCCCTCCTGTGCATCACTTTTATACATCATGGTGTGGGTGGCGCTGTCCTGGGGCAATGTGGATCCATTATTTATTGCAGCACAGCATTATCGTTATTTTCTTGTTTCGTTATTTGCTTAGTTATTGTTTATCCCCCAAATAGAATGAATGGCTTGCTGAAGTATCCCTTGTGCCTAGAACAACACTGGCACAGGGCAGGGGCTCGATTTATATTTGTGGAATGGATGGATAAAAAGATGGATGGTGGACAGGTGGATGGTGGATGGATGGACGAATGGATAGATGGATGGTGGATGGATGGATGGCTCTGCCAGGGGAATGGCAAGTTTGACAAGTTACTTCAAAGGCCAGAGAAGTCAGAGGGAAGGAGCAGCAGCCCTGCCATCCTTCCCTCCTTGAACCACTTGACACTTGCACCCCGTCCCAAATGAGCACGGGGTTCAGGCATCCAGGGAAACGCACTGCCACTGCCGCATCGGGGCTCAGTAGTCCACTCTTTGGCCACCACACCGTTTCTCCTGCCTGCAACACCACTCTCTTTCCCACCCCCAGGGCACAGGACCTGCCCTGAGATCTGACCCCTCACCTCCGACATGGTCCCCAGAGGGGAGGAAGGAGTGCCTGGGACCTTTTGCACAGCCTCCAAGGACGAAGCAGCCAGGAGGTGCCACAGACCTGAGGTTTTGCAAAGGAAGGACAGCTGCCAGCACCCAGGGCCTCACCCAAGGCTACTTGGAGGCACTGCAGCCAAGAGAGTTCCCCAGCGGGTCCATTGCTGCTGCCCTCCACCCGGATCTGGGACAGTGAGGCTGCTGGGAACACTTAGCTTAGCTGGGATGATGTCTCAGGAAGCAGAAAACAGTTGCATCTGCAGAGTGGTGGCTGTGGACGGTCAGCACACAAGGGAAGTCCCCTGCCCATCAGTGTGTAGCAGGAGGTCCTCCAGGACCAAGGGCTTCTGCAGGTGCCCTGGGCCAGGGCTTCTCTGACTATCACATTCCTTTCCTTCCAACACCCTCCAATGTACAAAACACACTGTCTGCAGATGTGCTCAGAAGAGGACCTCTGCAGAGTGGAGCCAAGTCTCCGACATGGGAGAGAGGGAGAGGATCTCCTCTAGAAGCCTCGTCTGGGCTTACATGATCCTGTCCTGCTATGTTCCAGTGTCCAGCAGGATCTTCTTGGGTCCAGGACAAATCTCCAGCTTCTGGCTCCTTGCTTGGCACGAGGTAGGTGCCTGATAAATATCTGCAGGATTCCGTGAGAATCAGAATTCCAGTTGTGCTATCTGAGGAGTTCGACAGAAAAGCGGACGAGGTTATACGAGGGGAGGGAAGGTGGACTTGGGGTCTGAACAGTTCATCCACTGCTGCTCAGGTAGGTAGTTTTTCCCAGGATCAGTTTTGTCTTCTGGAGATGGGTGAGGTGACCTGACTTCCTTCACCCTGGTGCCTGTCCCTTCCCTGAAACTGGACAGCCGATGTGGTCGGGAGCTGGCTGTTACCAGCCTGCCCCTCTTCACCTTGCCAGAGCTTAGGCCTTGGGTCCTGGTTCCTGGAGTTCCTGTGTCCTCCTTACCCTGGGGCAACACGGGCCCATATGCTCTAGAAAATGCTGGCCATACACATGCTGAAGATTCCCCCAAACATGCACAGTCATTCTCTCCCCAACCTCCCCGTCACCACACACCTGGGCAATGGCCATTCTGTGCAGATGACCCTTTCCCTCCTCCACCTTGGGCTGCTTGTTGGGTGCTGGGACAGCAGTAAGGCGCCCCCTGGCCATCCAGATGCCAGTTGTGAGGGGGTGAGTTGAGGGGCAGGCTGGAGGGAGGGGTGATCTTGGTGGGGTGGGAGCTTGGAAGACTTCCAGGCTAATTTTGCCCAAATTCAAAAGAGGAGTCTCAAAGTGCCTCCTGAGTTCAGTTTCTTCCAGCTAATAAGAGAGGGTGTGGGTGCTCCAATTTCAGGGGAGAGGTTCAGATAATTTCAATAAAACCTGGAAAAAAGGAGCCCTTGTCATGCCCACCCAATAAAGTTTTAGAGCAAGCAGAGCCCCTGCTCTGAGGCCAGCCTTGGAGAGCCTTGGGCCTCCTGCAATAGCGCCTATCTGGGGAGCGGGGTGAGTAGTTCTCAGGGTCCAGGGCACGTGCCACCCGGAGCCGCAGCCTCTTCTCCCACTTCTAGCCCAGGGTCCCAGTTTCTAGCCCAGGGTCCCGCTTCTAGCCCATCCAGCTGTTCCCCGAGTCCATCTTCCCAAGGGCAGGCCAAGCCTTGGTCTCCAGGTAAACAAGTGGGGGTACCATTTGCGGAGGTGGGCGGTGTAGACTGCTGCGGGACTTGCAACTGTCGTCCACCCTGGAGCTGGGAGAGCTCTCTCCTGGTACCAGCGGGAGCCGAGCTGGAGACTCGGACGTCAGACGTGGGGCGTTGGGGAAGCAGCTCCCCGGGAGGCGCCGGCGGGTGGAGCCGGGCTAGCTCTGACCCAGGAGAGCTCGTCCCAGCCGCCGGCTGCCAGGTGCAGTTTTCATTGGGCCGACGGCGCGGAGATGGGCTGGAGTCCGGGACCGAGAAGTGCCTGGAGCACACAGCTAGGCGCTACCCTCGGCTCCGTGAAGATGAGGAGGTAAAGCCGGCCTGGTGTCCCCTGGGGTGCAGGAGGGGCCCTGCGGGTTCCAGCCGGACCCTCGACGGAATGTTCCAGGCAAGCGTGGTCTCGCACAGAAGCTATTTTAAGGCTCCGCTTTGCCCTCGTTAAACGTGCGTCTGGCAACGCGACCACCGCGGCTCCCGAGCAAGATGAGAGGGTTTCTGCCCGCAGGGGCTCGCTGGGGACCGCGTCTCGCCGCCAGGTCTCGGCGTCCAAGCCCAGGGGTCTTCAGTAGTGAGGGGCGCCCAGATCGCTGCATCCCCCGGAGCTGTGCGCCCGGCCAGGCCACCCAGAGCTCCTGCCCCGCACACCCACTTCCAGCTCCAAGTCCTTCCTTTTCTAAACTCTAAGTTGGATCCTGCTGGGAGAGGCCCTTCCTGAAAGACCCGGGATTGCAATTTCCCAGCGCAAAGTCGAATTCATGAGTTCACCTTCAACTGAGCTGCGTTACCTCTTGGCAGGAATGGGATGGAGCGAGGGTGGAGCTGCTTGAAGGAGAGTCGTTTTATTTTTTTAATTGCAACGACTTCCAACCCTCCGCCAGTTTTAAGCTTTAAAATTATCTCGTCTCCCGAGAAGGGAAGACAGGAGAGTCGGTCGGGTGCGCACTGCCCTGTCGCCTAAGCTGGGTTGCTGGGGCGCCAGGCTGCGGCGTTCAGCTCCAAAACCTCCCGCCCGTTCAGTCCAGGGCACGGCAGGCGACAGAACTCCGGCGCTTGGGCGTCGAGAACGGCCCTTTAGTGCGCACCCCTCCCTTTTCGTAGCCCTCTCCCCTCCCCCGCAGGGGGTCGGAGGGTCGGGACCTCAGGAGAGGAGGTGGGCGAGGACTAGGGAATGTAGAAGGGAAAGGCGCAGAGAATTTGACCTCTGCTTTCCGGGCCAGCTCAGGGGCGAGTGTGGGGAGGGCGAGGGAGACCCCAGGTCTGCGTGAGCCTGAAAAGCTGCTGAGAGAACCAGCCCCAAAATAGAGCCCGGAAGAGACTGTAACACCTGTGGAAATTTAATGTATATGATAAACGGATCAATTTGATTCAATGTGAGAATGGTAGTTTATTTAATAAATAGTGCTAATATAGCTGTCGATCTAGAAGAAACTCAGTCCGCTGGTTTTCGGTATACACAAAATTGGTTCCAGATTTATTATAGCTTTTTTGTTTTGCTTTGCTTTTAGTAAAGAAATATTAAGGGGGGCATTCTTCTAGGCTTTATTATTATTATTATTATTAGATGAGACAACATCCTAAACTACACTTTTTGGCAAGCTAATCAGGCAGTATCTCTTACCATCTTAAATGCACATAACATTTAACACAGCAATTCTACCCTGGGACAGCTATCCCACAAAAATAAAAGCGCCTGTATAAGAGGAAACAGTAGCGGAAAGTGTTTTGATGGAAAACTGCATTTTGTTTTTGTTTTTGTTTTTTATTTTTGCCGCCCCCCCCACCCCCGTACCCCTTCCAATGACACTCCCTCAGAATTCTCTCCTCACCCAGGAAAAACTGCATTGCTTAAGGTCCTCCTTTCCAGTTTTGATACTCTGGAGTCTCTGAGGCCTTCCTGGCCTTTGGGCTATTTTACAACATTGTAGCTGATTGCAATGCGAAAATAGCACATGCACAGGAGTTCTGTTCCTTGGAGATTCAGTTGACTACTTTCCCCACCTGTGAAAGAGGCCAGTTTTGTGTCCGTTTACACGTTCACTTTGATATTCATCTATAAATGTGTCTTTTCTTTGAATTGTCTTTGGTTTAAACATTTTCATTATTGAAGAAGGGAATTAAATAATAATAATAGTGCAAACAAAACCTTATAATTTGTAGTTGCTATATAATAAATTTTGCTGTGTTGTGTGCTGTTTAATATAAAACCTAACCCCTAGCTCTGTTTCTCCCTATAAAACCTACCTTATCTATTCTCCCCACAGTCTCAGCAAAGTTCCAGGCGTCTCAAGACTCCTGTTTTTCTTGCTAACCAGGTGCGAGGTCACAGGGCAAGATAACACCCAAAGAATGTACAATGTGTTTCTCAAAATGCTATTTTTCAAATGGAATGCAATCACAAGACATCCTGCAAATTAATTAACTGTTGTTTGTTCTGACTACTGTAAACCTGTTAGCTGCTACGTCATCCTGGATGTATAAAAGTGCCCCATTTTCTTTCTCCTCAGCTCAGACTTGGGCTGCTAATCCTCTGAGCCAGTGGCCACCTTAATAAAATCCTCCTGTTTCACCCATTGGTCTCTCCAGTCTCTTGGATATTCTGTAACATTATTGCCTCGTGAACAATGAATTGAGTAAAATATTTAGTACACAATTATTTTGCATCTCTAGGTGAGTCATGATTTTACCTTAAAAAACAATCCTTTACCAATACAACTGCAGAGGCACAAAACAAACTCTGACTCGATTAACAGAGGAATGGCTGAGCAGCCCATGTAACAGCCACTTAGCAACAAAAACAGTAAAATCTGTGTGATCCACTTGCAAGATGTCCATAGGTTGTTATTTTAAAAAGACATTAGGAGTTAATATATATAGCAGGATCCCATTTTTATTCATTTTTTTATTTTTTGAGACAGAGTCTCAGGCTGTGGCCAGGCTGGAGTGCAGTGGCTCAATCTTGGCCCACTGCAACCTCCACCTCCCAGGTTCAAGCAGTTCTCCTGCCTCAGCCTCCCGAGTAGCTGGGATCACAGGCAGGTGCCACTCCATCCGGCTAATTTTTGTATTTTTAGTAGAGATGGGGTTTCACCATGTCGGCCAGGATGGTCTCGATCTTCTGACCTCGTGATCTGCCTGCTTCAGCCTCCCAAAGTGTTGGGATTACAGGCATGAGTCACCTGGCCCGGCAGGATCCCATTTTTAATTTTAAAAAGGAAAAAGCCATTAGCATGGGCTAGTGTAAAAACACAAAGCCACCCAGATAGTACTGAGTGCCCCTGGGTTCAGCTCCTGTGTCACATTGTGTTCTCCACTGCTTAAACGTGCTGTCATTTGTGTGCATGTCTTGAGACTTTACTTCCTATGCATGCATTGGTGGAGGCTAAAGGAATTCTGTCTCAGATGAGGGGCTAGACATTCTCTTTTGGATGCTAAGCCACCAAGTAGACTTTTGATTAACATCATTCTGGGAATGCCTCTGAGCTGGTTCCTTGTGTAAGAGTAGGTAAGTAGGTACTGTAAATCTGCACTTAGGGCAAAGTCCTACCCATTCCCTCTGAAACACGGGAATCCCTCCCCTCCAGTATAGAACCCCTGAATCTTGAGGGTGGGGTACCGTCTTGTCTGGCCACAGCTCGGGGCACAGATGTGGCTTCTGCTGTCAGGCCCTGTTTAATGTTTCTTTCTAAGAAACTGGATTTGTCAGCCTCTTTCTTTGGCCTCTCAGCTTCCTCAGACTTTGGAGTGGGTTTGCATAGGCCTGCCTACCTCGAAACAGTGCTCTAACATATACCATGTAAGAGTAAACGTATAATCATTTTTAAACCTTTAAATAATGCTCATTTCGCACATATAAACACCTTATACAAAGGGTATGATATATCGAAGTTGTTTTTTAAAGAAAAATTCTGGCAAGGCACGGTGGCTCACACCTGTAATCCCAGCACTTTGGGAGGCTGAGGCAGGTGGATCATTTGAGGTCAGGAGTTTGAGACCAGCCTGGCCAACACGGTGAAAACCTGTCTCTACTAAAAATTCAAAAATTAGCCAAATGTGGTGGCGCACACCTGTAATCCCAGCTACTCAGGAGACTGAGGCAGGAGAATCGCTTGAGCCTGGGAGGCGGAGGTTGCAGTGAGCCAAGGTGGGACCAGAGTGAGACCCTGTCTCAAAAAAAAAAAAGAAAAGAAAAATTCTTCTCAACATGAGGCTTTTGTGATTAATCCAGGGGTGTGTATGTATGATTTTTTTCCTGAGTTGACTCGTTACAAAGATTGTATATGACTTTTGCAATTTATAAAATGCCTATTAACATGTGGTTGGTTTTTTTTTTTGGCCAGGCACAGTGGCTTACGCTTGCAATCTTAGCACTTTGGGAGGCTGAGGGGGGTGGATCACCTGAGGTCAGGAGTTCAAGACCAGCCTGGCCAATATGGTGAAACCCTGTCTCTACTAAATATATATATATATATATATATACACACAAAAAAAAATTAGCCGGGTATGGTGGCATGCACCTGTAGTCCCAGCTACTCTAGAGGCTGAGACAAGAGACTTGCCTGAACCTGGGAGGCAGAGGTGGCAGTGAGCCTCAACCTTGCCACTGCACTCAAGCTGGACAACAGAGCAAGACTCTGTCTCAAAAAAAAATCTTTTTTTTTTTTTAATTCCTGAAGGACATAAGAGAAGTCTGGAAGAAACGACAAGACACACCTTGTGGTTGGATAAGAAAATTAGACATTTTAAAGGTATCGATAATTCTTACATTTCAATCATTAAAACACTGTGGTGCTGGAACTGGAAAGGAGAAACTGATTGATGAAAAAGAATGAGGAATCCTTAGCTGTCCCATATATACATACATAAGAGAAGTCAGTATATGAAAAATTGTGATTTTACAAATCAATGGGGTGAAGTTTGACTATTAAGTAAACGACACTGGAATAACTATTTAGCTGATTGAAGGAAATTCCATGACTATGTTGCTGCACATAGCAAAATAAATTTCAGGTGATTCAAAGCATAACATTTTGATCCAAATAATAAAGAAAATAAAATAATAAAGTGGGATAGATGAAACGACTAAAAACAGATTTCTCACGTGAGTTTCCTCATCTGAACCACACAACACAGAAAATGAACTGAGTGACTAATTTCTAAAACATCTACCAGTTCTACAAAACAGGTACCTTTCTAGATGTTTAAGACAGAAGTTAATTCCTTATATACAACAGGTGTAGGGAATTAGTGCTAATTCTCTCAGGAAACCTTCATTGAGAAAGGCTAAGAGACAAATAACCAACTGTCAAAAATAGTTGCAACATGTGACCAGGCTCGGTGCTCACGCCTGTAGTCTCAGCACTTTGGGAGGCCAAGGCCAGTGGATTGCTTGAGCTCAGAAGTTCCAGACCAGCCTGGCCCACATAGCGAAACCCCATCTCTACTAAAAAGACAAAATTAGTGGGGCATGATGGCATGCATCTGTAGCCCCAGCTACTAGGGAGATTGAAGCAGGAGAATCGCTTGAACCAAGGAGGCAGAGGTTGCAGTGAGCCGAGATGGCACCACTGCACTTCAGCCTGGATGACAGAGCAAGACTATCGTCTCAAAAAAAAAGGTTGCAACATGTATGAATAGGAATTCATATCCCTAATCTACAGAGCTCTCAAATGCTAATAAAAAATGACTATATCAATATACAAATACACAACTCAAAAGCAATACAGGAAAGAAAAAATATAAATTGCCAATAAACATGAACTGTTTTAACTCTATCTAGAAATTAACGAACATTTTAAAATAACAAGAAGACATCACTCTCAGTTAACAAATTGTCAAAAATGGTACAGGTTAACAAGGACATGCTGAAACCAATAATCAGGTTCTTTTGGTGGAATTCAAACCAGTGTAATCTTTCTAGAAGGCAGTCTGGCCCAAGGAGATAATTAGGTATGAGTGCAAATGTGTAATACAGGGGTTGTGACTCCAGACTTTTCAATAATATATATCAAAAAACTACACACAACTTGAGTATCCATCACTAAAGGCTTGTTTAAAGATTCTTCTGTTGGCCGGCGTGGTGGCTCACACCTGTAATCCCAGAACTTTTGGAGGCCTAGGTGGGCGGATCACCTGGGGTCACTAGTTTGAGACCAGCCTGACCAAGGGTGAAACTCCATATCTACTAAAAATACAAAAATTAACCGGGCATGGTGGCAGGCTCCCATAGTCCCAGCTACTTATGAGGCTGAGACAGGAGAACCGCTTGAAACCAGGAGACAGAGGTTGCAGTGAGCCGAGATCGTACCACTGCACTCTAGACTGGGTGACAGAGCCAGACTTCATCTCAAAAAAAAAAAAAAAATTAGGTGGGCGTGGTGGTGCACACCTGTAATCTCAGCTACTCAGTTGGCTGAGGCAGGAGTGTTGCTTGAACTCAGGAGGTGGAGATTGCATTGAGCTGAGATCTCGCCATTGCAGCTCCTTCGAGCTGCCTCCCCCTCCCTTGTCCCCTACCCCTTGCCCTGCTTCTGCAGAAGGTAACCCTGCTGAGGGTTGGGAAGCCAGGCTGCAGGCACAGGGAAACTTCCTTCCCGGCAAATGGGTGGCAGGGATGGGACAGGAGAGAGGAGTTGAAGAGAGGAGAGGGATGCAAGGGGGAGGGAAAAGACCCAAGAATAAAAATCATATCTAGAGACAAAAGAAAAAGTAAATATTAAAAATTTTAAAATTGGCCAGGCACAGTGGCGCACGCCTGTAATCCTAATACTTTGTGAGGCTGACGTGAGTGGATCACCTGAGGTCAGGAGTTTGAGGCCAGCCTAGCCAACATGGTGAAACCCTGTCTCTACTAAAATTACAAAAATTAGCTGGGCATGGTGGCGCACACCTATAATCCAAGCTACTCGGGAGGCTGAGGCAGGAGAATTGCTTGAACCCAGGAGGCAGAGATTGCAGTGAGCTGAGATCTTGCCAGTGCACTCTAGCCTGGGCGACAGAGTGAAACTCCATCTCAAAAAGAAAAAGAAAAAAGAAAAAATGTTAAAAGTATTCTTCTGTGAACAAGCAAATAACAGAGGTAAGCCTACATATAAATAAGTGAATTATGAGTAAAATAAGTGCATCATAAGGAATATGGTATAAAAATTGTGCCATGAACTAGGCTCCATGGTGTTTCTTTTGAGAAGGCTCAGACCAAGGCATTTCCAGACAAGGCAGGTCCCGTCCTGGAAATGAGCCCTTATCAGCCTCAGATGGTTTGGTCTTAGAAACATTCGCCCTAAATAGAATGGTTTCTTCTCTATCAGAAACCACATATGTTAAAATGTGCTGCTGATTTAAAAAGTTAGTCGAAGGCAGATGCTGAAGACTTCTACAGGCTAAACTAATCAAATCTTATTTATGTAATTTTTATAAGACATGGGAGAGCATTCCTTGATGTTCAGAAATTCCACAGGTTTATTGGAAGTGGGACAGACTAGAGCTAAGGGAACCAATGCAGACAATAAGTCAGAAAATATAGAGCCAGAAAAAGCCAAGGGTCTGCTGGAATGGAAAAGAGGGGACACTCTCAAGAGATGAATAAACGAAAGTGAGTGACTGATTGGGATGGCGGGGTGGGGAATGGGGAAGGGATGTATAGGTAGACTCTAAGTCAAAAGCCTTACTGAAATCAGCCAGAAAGATCTGGGATGTTCTTCGATCATGATCTCAATTAATGAAGGCTCTCACGTCCTAGCCCTTCAATCATCTCCACTCATCAGCAGCTGTCTCCGTCAATATCACCCTTCACCAGGCAGCTCCATGGAGACATCTTTCCCTGTCTCTTCCAGCAGCTCACCTCCCCAGATTTCCTCCATTAATCACTGCAGTGAGAATTCACCATGATCTGCCATTTTAAAATTTCCAATCGCTGAGCTGACCCTCACCATACATCTGCTTCACCCATAGAAGAAAAGGAAGCTACCCCATTTTCTTGGTTTTTCACGAGAGCCACAGGCTGGGGATCACCTTAGCGGTACTTGTTTGACCTTAGTTCCAGGACTTGGATGGCTCAAGGCTGAGGGGGAGCATGGGAGGGGGCGGGGGGCAGGGCAGATGGCCGGCAGGGGTTGGGTTCAAGGTAGGGTACCAGTCCTCAGACTGGTGTGGCAGAGCAAAGGTGCCTCCTGTGGAGGGCTGGGAGGGGAAGGCCTGGCCGTAGGGGTGAGGGAAGCAGGTCACTGGTGGAGGTGGCGTTGTGTAGGAATAGGGGCCAGCAGGGGACTCTGGCAAGAAGCCAGAGAAGGTGGCAGGAGACAGATGGGCCAGGGGCTGGAGCAGTGAGCGCTCTTGCTTCCGTTGCTTAGCTCTGCGGTTCTGGAACCAGACCTAAAAAGGGGGAGCAAACACGTCAGAGCCCTTGCCTCAAACAGGTGGTGACACCCTGCTCCAATGACAAGATGTGCGGGGACAGGGAGCAGGCCTCTCCAGCATGGCCAGAGGAAGTAAAGTTCTTCCACAAGGCCTGGCTGAGCCTGGTCTGCTGACTCAGGAACCCACAAACTTATCCCCAATCTGCTTCCAAATGTGCCCACTTCTACCACTCTGGGAGAGTAAGAAATGTCAGCTTCCAACAAGGAGATGACTATGGTAACAATGACGTTTCCCTTCCCCAGAGAATGGGAAGTTTCCCCTAGGGTTAGGTTTAGCCACCAAGACTGTGGATAAATCTAATTATTATAGACAAGTTTGGATTTAGGGTAGGGTTTACCCTTAAGGCTAACCAACTCTGTGGTTAGGATTGAGGGAGCATCGGCTGGATGAGTTTCAAGGCTATGGTTAGGGACAAGGTTTCGTATGTGTGAACAGTTAGGATTGAATTTCTGTTGGAATTGGCATCATTATTGGTTTATTTTTATTTTATGTTTTTGAGACGAAGTTTCGCTCTTGTTGCCCAGGCTGGAGTGCAGTGACATGATCTCAGCTCACTGCAATCTCAGCCTCCTGGGTTCAAGCAATTCTCCTGCCTCAGCCCCCCGAGTAGCTGGGATTACAGGCACCCACCACCACACCTGGCTAATGTTTTTTGTATTTTTAGTAGAGATGAGATTTCGCCATGTTGGCCAGGCTGGTCTCGAACTCCTGACCTCAGGTGATCCACCCACCTTGGCCTCCCAAAGTGCTGAAATTACAGGTGTGAGCCACGTCACCCAGCCGGAATTGGCATCACTATTAAAAATTGGGGGAAGGCGTTGAAATTCAAGTTAGATTAGCTTATAGCTAGGGCTAAACTCAAGGGATATTCTTGATGCAGATGCTCTGATGCTGGTGGTCAGATGACGCTTGTGTTCTGGTGACCATTTAGGTTAGGGTTATGATGCCTAACATTCTATGACAGCACCAAAGAAATCTGCATTTCTTCCCCAGGGGAGGAGGGATCCTGAGCATCACCTGGATTCGGGCCTCACTGAGACCAGTGTCCCGGGCTAGACTCTCTCGGGCCCAGATGTCCGGGTACTGGTTCCTCCCAAAGGCTGACTCCAGCTGTTCCAGCTGCACTGCGCTAAAGGTGGTGCGGTGGCGACGCCGGGAGTGCGGGCGGCCCCTCTGTCCTCCTTGCGGGGAGAACCTTGGTCTCCCAGCTCCTGCACCGGGGAGCTTCCTGGAGGGTGGAGCACTCGAGTCTAAGGAGGGAGAGAAGAGAGAAGCAGCTTCTGAGGAGGACGCTCCTCGGTGCTGGACCACATGTGCCGGTCGTGGATTCTGCTCAGTGCTTCCTGTGCAGCTCCACTCTTTCTTTATTTTCTCTTTTTTTTGAAACTGAGTCTCACTCTGTCACCCAGGCTTGAGTGCAGTGATGTGATCACAGCTTACTGCAGCCTCAAACCCCTAGGCTCCAGTGATCCTACTGCCTTAGCCTCCTGAGTAGCTGGGACTACAGGTGCGCACCAACACACCTAACCAATTTTAAAAAAATTTTTTTAGAATGGGGTCTTGCTCTGTTGCCCAGGCTGGTCTCAAACTCCTGGCCTCAAGCAGTCCTCCCCTGTCGGCCTCTCAAAGTGCTGGGATGACAGGCCTGAACCACCACACCCAGCCCTGCCTCACTTTCATTTGCCCTGCCCCACCAGGAATCTTTTAACTGCCACAGCCTGGTTCCTGCACCCTGCTCAGCCTCGGCCCCTGGTTGCCTCTTAGTCCCTGACACCAGGCTGTGCTGTCTACATAGGGCATGCCCTCAGACTCATTCCTGGCCCCAGGGCCTCATGCCCTGTCTACCTGGCAACTCTGCCACCTGCCCACTTCCTCTTGCACCTCCAGACACATGCCCCTCCATGTGCATTCACCTGTCTGAACACACACGACCACCTGAGGCTCACTGTGCGGGTCTGCTGTCTGGACCTGCACCCAGCAACCATCCCAGCTGCCCATGGAAGACATCAGTGCTTGTCCCCTGCTGGTGAGGCTCATGTTCAACTTGCGCCTTCTTCAGACTGCTGCCATCGTCCTGCACCCCTCACCTGGGAAGATGAGCACCCGCCTCTTCCGCCCAGACACACCCTCCCTACTTACTTTTCATCTTCTCCCTACCCCTGCCCTGGCCCAGCCACCAGGCTGCAGGAACCTGAGCTCGTGGGAAAGGCTTGCCTCTCCTCCCCACAGGCTCCCTAAGCCCCCACACTAATTAGTCTAAGAGCGGCTGGGAGGAGAGAATGGGGAGGGGAAAAGACACACCTGGAGGGCACACACCAAGAAAAAATGTCTGGAGCTGAGGCACTACCCCCATGGGGACCCAAGGGCACGGCCCCTCCTAGAGCTCACTGTCCACCATGAGGACACACACTGAGCCCGCTCTCCCTGGACCCAAAGCCCTGGCCCCTCCAGCTCCCTCCATCAGAAAAGGTAGTTCCCTGGGCTAACGCACTCTGAGGTCAGGAGTGAGGGGACAGAGGCAGCTGTCTCACACCCCCACTGCAATGAGAGCTGTTCGGCCGCCCCTGTTGCCAGAGGCTCAGTTCCCCAGTTTGTAAAGCCAAGGGGCACTCCGGTCCCTTACTTTCAAAGGTTCCCACAGTTTTCTCATGCTAGATTCTTTTTTTTTTTGAGGTGGAGTCTCACTCTGTAGCCCAGGCTGAAGTGCAATGGGCGATCTTGGCTCATGGCAACCTCCGCCTCCCAGGTCCCGATTCGAGCAATTCTCCTACCTTAGCTTCCCAAGTAGCTGGGATACTAGCACAAGCCACCATGCCCAGCTAATTTTCTCAGTTTTTAGTAGAGACAGGGTTTCACCATGTTGGCCAGTCTGGTTTTGAACTCTTGACCTTGTGATCCACCCACCTCAGCCTCCCAAAGTGCTGGGATTACAGGCATGAGCCACCGCACCCGGCCTAGATTCTGTTTTTAATTTCTCCTCCTAACCTTCTTCACGGAGCCTATGCTTTGAGCCTCATACCCGCTGCCTCCTCAGGGACCCATGCACACTGGGACAGTCACTCACCCACCATGGTGGTCAGGGTCCCAGCGGCCAGGTGTCTCTCCAGCAAGAGGCTGCTGCAGACTCGCCCCTTCTTTGGTTTCCCTGGCTGGCTCCTCCTTTCTGCTTCCATGGCTCACCGCAGGGACCAAGTGTCCCTGAATCTCTGACTCGAGATTTCTCTGCTTCGGCAGGTCCTCCCCACAGCTGTTCTCTCCCCACTTCTCCCTCTGCGTATGCCACTCTCTGGGTCTCCGTCTCTGAATGTGTGTGTAGGTGCAGGTAGCTATCTCTGACTTTTTTTTACCGTCTCTGCTTTTTTTCTAATTGTTTCCTAATTCCCCATTCCTTGGCTTGAGTGTCATCTCATTCTCCTGGCTCGGCCTCACCGGTTGCTCTGTTTCTGACCCTACTTTTCTCTGCCTGCCCCTTCTCTCCACCAGGATGCTGCTCTGTTCCGTCAGCTGCCTACTTTCCCATACCACCCCTCAGTCTTGGAGGAGTGACCTCCTCCTAGCCCCTGTGGGCCCATCCAATCACCACACGGTCACCAGAGCCCCCTTGCTCAGGGAGGATCACAAGCCAGATGAGGGAAAGGTGTTCTGTCGGAGGGTCCAGGGACTGAGGCCAAGGGCTCGTATTCCTAGAGGACCGGATTCTTTTGTCCTATTAAATCCCCTCCTGGGAGCAGGCAGGGAGAGGAGGAGAAAATGCATTCCTCCTGAGACCCCTCCTCAGAACCCCACTGTCGGGAGAGGAACAAAGAGTGGGGGAAGGGGACCCAGGATCGGGTCCCCTGCCTGGCATCTCAGCCTGGGGGTGACACCCAAGGACCTGTTTCCAGGAAATTAAGCAAGGAGAAGTCACGAGTGCATGCCGGCCCCTCTCAGATACCCTGATAGTTCAGAATGCACCAGCCACCGCTCAGGCCAACCTGAACCCGTTCCGGAGAATGGGCCTCCAGGACACCTTAGCTCTCAAGTACTCCCTGATTTCCTCCCTCAAACACCACCTCCTCATTCACCCAGAACCCCCAGGACACCATGACCTTCCAAGGTCACCTGGACCCTCCGAAAACCCTGACCTAAGGAAATCTGCATTCCAGATGCATCCTGATCCCCACCCAACCCCAGACTTCAGGACTCGGAAAGAGACTGAGATTCCCGTGACATGCTACATTCTGATTCTTCAAGGAAATCCTGAGACCGGAAATCCCTGAGCAGTCAGGACAGCCCAGTCCCATAGTCCTCTGCCCCTTGAGGTTACTTAGACCCAGGAAGTACATTCTGACATCCCCAGGACACCCTGACCATTTAAGAACAGTGTGACAGCCCAGGACCTTAGGATCCCCCAGGACACACTGACACCCAAACACTTCCCCTCTACTTCTCAGGCCACACTGACCTGATGAGGACACATGGACCCCGCTGGAACACACTGTGCCCACAGGACAGTCTGATTCCCACAGTCATGCCAACATACGGGTCCTTTAAAAACATCCTGATGATTCAAGACAGGAAGTCATAATCCTTTAGGATCTCAGTGCTTACAGAGTGGTCCATGGATCAGCAGCAGCAGCAGCAGCAGCAGCAATGGGAGCATGTTGGAAATGCAGAACCCGGGGCCCCACCTCCATCCCACTGAGTCACAGTCTGCACTGTAACAAGATCTCCAGGAGAACTGAGTGTACGTGGATCTTAGTCAGCTGGGGCTGCCATGACAAAATAGCATAGACTGTGTGGCTGAAACCGTAGACTTATTGCTCACAGTTCTGGAGGCTGGGAAGTCTAAGATCAAGGGGTCGGCCTATTAGGCTCACCGATGAGGGCTCTCTTCCTGGCTTGCAGGTGGCTGCCCTCTCACTTGCCTTCACATGGTGGAGAAAGAACCAGCTCTGGTTTCTCTTCCTCTGCCTGTAAGGACAGTAATCCCATCATGGGGCCTCACCCTCATGAACTCATCTAAACCTGATCACCACCCCAAATCCCCACCTTCAAATACCGTCTCATTGGGTGTTAGGACTTCCACATGAATTTCGGAGGGACACAAACGTTCAGTTCATGACAGCAGTGAAGTTGAGAAGCACTGCTCTAGTACCAGTCCTTCTCCTCCTACCCTAGGACATACGACGACCTCCTAGAGCACCCTGAACCCCATGGCAGTCCCAACCTAGCAAGACCCAGTGACATGCAGTCAGCTCAGACTCACAAGAGAAAACTGAATCACAACACACCCCACTGCCTGGGGGTACCCATTCTGGCCCTGTCAGGTCCTTGAATCCCAAGAGCACTGAAGATGCATTCACTCTCTAGGACACACAGGCCCTCCAAGGGGTACTGACCTCAGTAACTTATAGTCAGCACATTAACTTGGGCTCACATGGACTCCACGACCCTCTAAGACACCCAAACCACAAAGACATGGTGAGATTTGGGAAATTCTAACCTTTTAAGGAATTCCTGACCTTACAGAATCTGGACAGTCAAGGGCATCTTGCCTTCCTGCCAATTCAGAGCCCTCAGTTTGCTTGAATCTTCCAAAGTGAATACTGACACTGAAAAACCACTCAACACTCCAACCCCAAGCCAGGAAATACCCTTACCACACTAGCCTGACCCACAGGACAGGCTGACGAAGTAAAGATATATCCTGGCCTACCAAAGCACTCTGACCATCCAACGTGCCTTTGACACATGGGATGTCTTAATGCCAGCGCTCTCCGACCTTCCAGTGTGCTCTGGCTGTCTCAGCACTACAGTTGTCAGTAGGCGTCCTAATCACTGTCACTCCTCGCCTTCCCAACACGCAGACTGCCCAGCACAGCTTCAAGTAGGACCCCCTGAATCCAAAAGGCAATTATTCTAACCCTCGAGAAATTCTGTCCTCTCAAGGGATCTATTCCCTGCAAGACACTCCGTAGAATACATACCCCCAGAACTGCCAGAACATGCTGACTTCCTGCATACTCTCACCCCTGCCTAGCACACTCTGCTCATCTAGAACCCCCTGATTTCCTGAAAATGCTCTGATTGTACAAGAATACCTTGATACTCTACTCCGTGACAGGTCCATTCAAGTCTACCCAAACCTTCAAGGACCACCTGAGCTCCAGAAAACCTTGATCTCTCACATTCAGATACCAAAAGGATATGCTGACCTAACTGGAAATCTTCACAGCTCTGACTCTCAGAACGTCTCGGAGTCTCTGAATCACACAGCCAAAATAACCTTCAAAAGACTCTAACTCCATGCGAGCAGCGTGATCTTCCAAAACAGTCTGACCTCAAAGCTGGTGATGATGTAAGGATACTTCAAGTGTTCTGACATGATAAAAATACCTGTAGGCCCAGAACACCTGCCTCCCCTGATGCCCTGTCTCTCCAATATCCCCTGCCTTCCCAGGATTCTCCAAGTCGCCTAGACTCTCTAACCTTCACTGTTAAGATCTCATCTGATCCTATGTGGTCTCTTGGGATCCTCTAAGCACCCTGTTCCCCAGGGTCCTCTGACCTTCTAGAATCCTACAAGATACCAGGCATGGTGGCTCATGCTTGTAATCCCAGCACTTTGGGAGGCTGAGGCAGGTGGATAACTTGAGGTGAGGAGTTCGACACTAGCCTGGCCAACATGGTGAAACCCTGTCTCTACTAAAAATACAGAAAAAGTAGCCAGGCATGGTGGCATGCGCCTGTAGTCTCAGTTACTCGGGAAGCTGAGGCTGGCGAATCGCTTGAACCTGAGAGGTGGAGGTTACAGTGAACCAAGATCATGCCACTGCACTCCAGCCTGGGTGACAGAGAGACTCTGTCTTAAAAAAAAAAAAAGTGATCCTACAGGACACTTGGAACCTACATAGGCATGCTTATCATCCCGACACAAGGCAAACCCAGAAGACACTATTCTGACCATACAAGGACCCCCTGAGTCTCCAGTGAATCAAGTCTCTATGAGGACACACTGATTGCCCTGAATACCATCAATGCTAGCTTACTCTGAGTATATGAACACCCTACCTTCTAGGTTATTCGACCCTATAGGATCATGTGTGAGTGTGAGTGTGTGTGTGTGTGTGTAGACACACACATATATGTATACCCTTTTTTTTGAGACAAGGTCTTGCTCTGTCACCTAGGTTGGAGTGCAGTGGTGTGATCATAACACACTGCAGCCTCACACTCCTGGGCTCAAGCGATTCTCCCACCTCAGCCTCCTGAATGGCTGGGACAACAGGTGCGCACCACCACATCCAGCTAATCAGACGCAGTCTCACTACAATGCCCAGGCTGCCCAGAGGAATAGCTTAGTGTACCAAGTCACTCTGATTCCTAGAGCATTCTAGTCATCCAAAGTTACTTAGACCTTCCAGTGCCTCTGACACCTCAGGAAACTCCAACCCCATCAGGACACCATCCCTACCTGTCACTGTGATGCTTCAATTTTTTGAAGAGGAAAGAAATTCTGTCCCTTAAGGACACTCTGATCCTAGAAGGACATCCTGCAAGTTGGGTTGTCTGAATTCAAATTCTAGAACCAGCCCTTACTTGCTGTGTGACCATGAGCAAGTTATTTCATCACTTGAAGCCTCACCATCCTCATTTGCAAAGTGATCACAATACTAGAACTTTCCTTCTGTGTTCAGGCAGATATGAAGACTGCCTTATGAAGACGCTATCCAAGAAAGGAATTCAAGTTTTGGTTTGGCTCATCTGTTCAGAAAACAGAATGTAAAGATATTAGTATACTGAAATAAGGAACTACGTTAGATATATGAGTAGAATGAGGTCCTAGAAGTCAGATGTTAACCTTAGCAAAAAGAAGAGATAGGCTCATATTAAGATAATTCATCACATCAACCAATTAAACAACCATATGATTTTCTAGTATTTGATAAAACTCAACATTTATTCAATTTTTTTTTTGAGACAGAGTCTCATTCTGTCACCCAGGCTGAATGCCGTGGTGCAGTCTAGGAATCACTGCAATCTCTGCCTCGAGAGTTCAAGTGATTCTCCTGCCTCAGCCTCCTGAGTAGCTGGGACTACAGGTGCCTGCCACCAGGCCCAGCTAGTTTTTGTATTTTTAATAGAGACAGGGTTTTACATGTTGGCCGGGTTGGTATCGAACTCTTGGTCTCAGGCAATCTTCCTGCCTCAGCCTCCCAAAGTGCTGGGATTACAGGCATGAGCCACCGCGCCTGGCCTCAACCATTTTTTGTGAGACAAAAGTCTCACTCTGTTGCCCAGCTGGAATGCAGTGGCACGATCTCAGCTCACAGCAGCCTCTGCCTCCTGGGTTCAAGCAATTCTCATGCCTCAGCCTCTCCAGTAGCTGAGATTACAGGTGCATGTCCCCACTCCTGGCTAATTTTTGTGTTTTCAGTAGAGACAGTGTTTTGCCATGATGGCCAAGCTGGTCTCGAACTCTGGCCTTAAGTGACCCACCCACTTCAACCTCCCAAAGTGCAGAGATTACAGGTATGAGCCACTATGCCCAGCCTTATTCAAAATTTTTAAACAATATAGCTATTAGTAAAATATTTAATAAAGGCTATCCATTAAAACCTACAAGATATTTTGATAAAAGTGATCTGTCAAATACTTGTCATTCTTAAATGACAAAATGTAATTAGCATTCTCCTAAAATCAGAAGAAACACAGGGTTGGCTGCCTTTACTCCCTCTATGCAGCACTGTGCTGGATGTCCCAGACAATCCAACTAGAAAAGAAAAAAATAAGAGGTATAAGGATTTGAAAGAAAGAAAATTGTTTTCATTATTTGTAGATCATATCTTTGTCATATAAAGCATTTAAGAGCATGTACATAAAACTGTTAGAACAAGACAGATCAACGCATTTCTAAATACAAGATTAAAAACAAAATCAATTACATTTACATATACCAGCAATAGCCAATTAAATAATGTAACAGAAAAAAATTTATAATAGTACATAACTAGCACAATTATCAAACATTTGTAAGAAATTTAGAGAATAGGCCGGGCTCGGTGGCTCACGCCTGTAATCCCAAGAGGCTGAGGCAGGCGGATCACGAGGTCAGGAATTCAAGACCAGACTGGCCAACACGGTGAAACGCCGTCTCTATTTTAAAAATACAAAAATTAGCTGGGCATGGTGGCTCGTGCCTGTAGTCCCAGCTACGTGGGAGGCTGAGGTAGGAGAATTGCTTGAACCGGGACCCAGGAGGCGAAGGTTGCAGTGAGCCGAGATTGTGCCACTGCACTCCAGCCTGGGGTACAGAGCGAGACTTCATCTCAAAAAAAAAAAAAAAGAAAAAGAAATTTAGAGGATAAAGAAGTTATAAAAATGATACTAGGCCAGGAACAGTGGTTCACATCTGTAAACCCAGCCCTTTGGAAGGCCAATGCAGATGGATTGCTTGAGGTCAGGGGTTCGAGACCAGCCTGGCCAACATGGTGAAACCCTGCCTCTACTAAAAGTACAAAAAAAAAAATTGCTGGACATGGTGGTGTGCACCTGTAATCGCAGACACTCAGGAGGCTAAGGTAGGAGAATTGCTTGAACCCAGGAGGCAAACATTGCAGTGAGCCAAGATTGTGCCACTGCACTCCAACCTGTGCAACTGAGCAAGACTCCATCTCAAAAAAAAAACACACAAAAAAACAAAAAATTATACTGAAGGACATGAAAGATAACTCAAATTAGAAGTTGGTCCATTGACAGAATACTCAGTATTGAAGGGTGTCAATTCTCCCACAAGTTAATCTATACTTGATATAATTTCAGTCAAAATCTAAAAGATTTGTCATAGATTTTGAATGCCTGATTTTAAAATATGTATGGAAAAGTAAAAGTCCAAAAAAGCCAAAATTATTTTAAAAACAAACAAACAAACAAATAATCAGACAAACAAAAAACAAGAGGAAGGAATTTGTCCTCCCAAATATCAAAAGGGTTTTAAAGGTGGAATTTTTGCTTCTTCTTTTTTTTTTTTTTTTTTTTGAGTTGGAGTCCCGCTCTGTCACCCAGGCCCGAGTGCACCGGTGCGATGGCTCCCTGCAATCTCTGCCTCCCGGATTCAAGTGATTCTCCTGCCTCAATCACCCAAGTACCTGGAATTACAGGCATGTGCCACCACACCCGGCTAATTTTTGTATTTTTAGTAGAGACAGGGTTTTGCCATCCTGGTCAGGCTGGCTTGGAACTCCTGACCTGAGGCGATCTGCCAGCCAAGGCCTCCCAAAGTGCTGTGATTACAGGCATGAGCCACCAAAGACAGATTTGGGTGGAAATATTTAATAGTAAAGAGGATTAACAGAGCGGAACAGAGGGTCCTGAAACAGAACCAATAAAAGATGGAACCTTAATATATTATGGAGTAAACACTATTAAACAACAGGGAAATGATTCCACAAATGATATTTTATTATTATTTAGCTAGCTTTCCACATGAAAAACAAACTTAGATAGAAATGCATGAACATTCCACGGGCCATTTATGTCAGAATAATTATCAGATGGATTAACGACCTGATGTGAAAAATAACACCCCACAACCATTAGAAAAAAAATGATGGAAGAATACGTTTGGAGGGTAGGTTAAAGAAGAATTTCTTAAGATAGCAAAATCAAAATTCTGAGGATATTTCAGTAAATTTGATTGCATTATATATTCTGTATGACAAAAGGCAGTAAGACAGCTTACACAAAGTTAAAGGGAAAGCCAAAAACTGAAAAGGAACCTGTGGCATATGTAAAAAACAGGGGATTAAAATCCAAAATATGACAAGAATAAAAAAGTTAAAAAGAAAAAGATAAACAATCTATTAGCAAATGGGAAAAGGACGTGAAAGAGCAATTTGGAGAAGAAAATAGAACTTCCAATGAATGCATGAAAAGATGCTAAATTTCCGTATTAAGAAAATAAGAAAAATTTAAATTAAAGCAGAGTTACTGTTTCACAGCCATCATAGAGAGGCAGAAATGAAACCAAATGACAATGTCAGCTGTTGGCAAAAAGCCGGAGAAAGAACGCCTATGCCACCTATTAACTATTTACTCAATAAATTGTTACAACAAATATTTAGTAAATTTGAATTCAAAAAGCCACCTTCATGACTCAGTAATTCTTCTTCTATTAAACATAAGAAATTGCTATTTTTGTACATCAAAAAATTGGTCAAACATCAGCAGTTTCATATAGTTCAACCTCATCGTTGTATGTGTTAGAATTCTCCCTGCCGTGGAGGACGTATATACACTACATCATCAATTTTTTAAAATTTCTTAAGTTTTTGAAGTTTTATTTTTGTAGAGATGTCATCTCACTATGTTGCCCAGGGTGGTCTCGAACTCCTGGGCTGAAAGGATCCTCCTTGCTCGGCATCTCAGTGTTGAGATTACAGGTGTAAGCTACTGTGCCCTGCCACCATCATTTTTAATACTAAAGATTGGAACAATCTAAATTTTTTTTTGAAACAGGGGCTTGCTGTGTCACCGACACTGGAGTGCAGTGGTGCAATCACAGCTCACTGCAGCCTCCACCTCCCAGGCTCACATGATCTGCCCACCTCAGCCTCCGCAGTAGCTGGGATTACAGGCACTTGCCACTACACCCTGCTAATTTTTGTATTTTAGTAGAGACGTGGTTTCACCATGTTGGCCAGGCTGGTCTTAAACTCCTGACCTCAAGTGATCCACCTGCTTTAGCCTCCCAAAGTGCTGGGATTACAGGTGTGACCCACCGCTTACGGCCTCATACTGAAAAATTGAGTCATCTGTGTCATGAGCAGCTCTTGAGGGTGTGCCAGCCACTCACTGGGCCGTCTTAATTCAGGTAGATAAGCCTAGATTGGATGAGGACCTTATCCTGTACCCTTAGGGTGGGATACAATTTGTACAGATGTTTGTATCTTGGGCATTAGTGAGATAGATCTGTTACAGGTTGAACTAGGGAGTCAGTAGAATCATCAACAGATGGAAGTTTCTGATGACAGAGCCAACAATTAGTAAGATTCCCCTGTGGTGATGGACTGGAAAATGGAATTATCCTTCCAGGAAAAATAAGAAAATAAAGCAAGAATTAGAAAAGAGAAAAGGGTATATAGGCCTGTTCTGGACTTCTTGGGAGAAGCCACCTACTCAGAAGCTATCTGTTTCACATCCTAGAAATTTTTAGTTTTAATTTGTTGACAGGAGCACAGGTCCACACTTAGGAGCTGGGTTTGGGGGTGTTTATTTTTATTTTTTTTCTTCTCTTTTGTTGATTTACAATAGTTGTACATATTTTGGATGTGCATGTGATATTTTGAAACCTGTATACAATGTGCAATGATCAAATTAGGGTAATTGGGGTACCTATCCTCAAACATTTATCTTTTCTTTGTGTTGGGAACACTACAACTCTTCTAGCTATTTCGTATTACAGTAAATTATTATTAACTATCATTTCCTTACTGTGCTATCAAATACTAGAACTTATTCCTACTATCTACTTGTACGCTTTAACCAACTTCTCTTCATCCTCCCTCCCCGGTCTCTTCCTAGCCACTGGTAACCACTGTTCTATTCTCTACCTCCGTGATATCCAATTTTTAGCTTCCACATATAAGAGAGAACATGTGATATCTTCTCCAGATGAGATGCACGTATCCAGGAATCCATGCCTTTGCATTTGGCTGTGCAGAGGTTGGTCAGCTGCACCTGGTGTGCACCTTTCTAGCGAGATTGGAGGGAATCCTTTTGTAAATGTCTTTTCCAATAGACGAAAATCTCCTTGCCGTAGGTTGTGGTGTTTTAGGTCTTTGTCTCCTGGGAGCCTACTGTAGAAAGACTGATGAGAGTTTATATAATCCGAAGGGCCCTCAAGGCCAGAAGCATTCTAGGCAGGGCTTTTGACCATGGCAAGTGTAAGGTTTCCATCAACTTTGCCAGTTGGGTCTTAAGAGGACTACTGGTGTGTTCCACGCGTCCAGAGCACTAGGGATGATAATCACAATCAAAGTGTTGTACGATGTAAATATGCCAGAGAGCACATGCATGTTTTATAACTTGTCCTGTAAGACAAGCTTCTTGTTCACTGTGAAGCTCAAAGGGGTTACCCAGGTACGGATTATCTTCTCTAACGGCATTGGCTACTGCTGAGGCAGTGGCTCATCTGCAGGAGATGCCTTCAACCCAGCAGGAGAACATACAGTGCAAAACTAAAACATCATTGTATTCAAATAAAGGAGGTGGCTGGTTAAAAATCTATCCTCCAGATCTTTCATGGCCCATCAGGGAGGTTAAAATGGCCCAGAGTTAGCTGCACATGGTGGCACGAGCCTGTACTCCTAGCTACTTGGGAGGCTGAGGCAGGAGGATCACTTGAGCCCAGGAGTTTGGGGTTACAGTGAGCTATGATCACACCACTGCACTCCAGCCTGGGAAACAGAACAAGATCCTGTCTTAAAAAAGAAAAATAAAAGGCCAGAAGCTATGTGCACTGGCTTTCTAGGATTGAATTTAGGATGGGTGGGGTGGACTACATAAGCATTTTTGTCTGATTTATTGATGTTACCCCACCAGTATTGTTTCATACTGGTGGGATAATCATCTTTTTTGTTGCTCATAACTTGAATTGTATACTGTAGTTAATAATGGAAACTTTACGGGCGTGGTGGCTCATGCTTGTAATCCCAGCACTTTGGGAGGCAGAGGCTGGAGGATCACTTGAGGTCAGGAGTTCGAGACCAGCCTGACCAAGATGGTGAAACCCCATCTCTATTAAAAATATAAAGTTAGCCAGGCATGGTGGCTCATGCATATAATCCCAGCTACTCCAGAGGCTGAGGCAGGAGAATCGCCTGAACCCAGGAGGCAGAGATTGCTGTCAGCTGAGATCATACCATTGCACTTCAACCTGGGCAACAAGAGTGAAACTTTCCCTCTAATAATAATAGTAATAACTGTAAGGCCAATAGCCTCACCAGGAGCCAGATGGACAATACTCACTCCCTCCGCACCTGATAACACTTATCAGGAGGCCGGACGTCCTACTAGAGCCTGCCTTCTCCACGCAGGCTCCCCACACCCACTCCTGCATTCCACCCCTAGCTCCACGCTCAGCGCTAAATCATACTCTCAGCCCAAAATTCAAAAATCCCGCCGAGAGCCTAACCAATGGCAGCTCGCCAAGTCCGGGTCCAGTCTCTCTCTGACCAATACAGGTGCCCATGCTTTGTTACTTTCTCCAGCCCACCTGTCCATAGCCCTGCTGCACTACCAATGGCAACTTGCCAAGTTCAGGTCCAGTCTCTCTATGACCAATGCTGTTGCCCATGCTTTGTTTCCCCACTGACCAATCTACTGCCCTCACCCCCTATATAACCCCACGCCCAGAACGGCCAGGTGCGATTTCTCTGGCCCCCCTCTCTCTCTCCCTCCCCCGGGGCCACAGAACCTCGCCCGGGAGCTAAATAAACTGGAATTTAATTTGTCTCGTGCTGGCCTCAGTTTCCTCATTTTAAACTCGGCAATATCCTTACAAGAATAACCTTACAACGTGGGCTCTGTGGAGGCCCCTGCTCTTACCTGGCCCTCTTCAAACTGATCTCCGCCAAATGCAGACACACAGGGCTTGATTCCGCCAGTCCCGAGAGCTATCAGGGCCAGGCCGATCATGGACAGCGCCCTGCGAAAGACAGGGTGTTAGGGCCAACATGGCAGATCCCCATAAGCAGAAGCCTTCTCTTTTTCCCAGTTTCCCTCGGCGGGCCTGGCACAGTGACACATGTAGAGAAGAATGCAATCTCATGGAAGCCAGCTCACAGGAATGCAGCCTGATAGCCGAATGCAAACTTGAACTCATGGGCCTTCAAGTTCCTGCCCCCATCTAATAATTTACCATCCAGAAAACATAAAACAGTAGCTTGCAAGCTGAGCAAAGCCTTAGGTATGGGGTTTTTTTTTTGCAGCTTTATTGTTTCCAGTAAAAGAGTGGATAAATGAAATGTTATTGAACAAATATAAGTATTGTGTCTGGTACACTCATAACAGACTCATAATAGTCATTAGGTAACACTGGAAAACATGATTTAATTGCAAAGCAGGATATCAAGTTAGGCAGTGTGAGCTCAGTTTGTTTACCAGGTACAAAAAACTGGAAAGAAATAGACTAAAATATTTATCGTTATGTCTAGATGGTGGCATTAAGGGTTATTTAATTGACTCGTATTTTCTAGGTTATTGCTAAGTATTTTACCTCCTGAATTGAAAAAATAATTCATAGCATTTATTGACTCTCACTTTGTAGTTTTATTAAGTTTAGAGGTAGGAACCACAAATTTCTGGTTTTATAGGCATGTATCCCACATCTTCTTGGTTGCTAACGCTGCTTTTAAACACTTAAACAATTTTATGAAATAAAGTCAAGGAAAATATTGTACAAAGAAATAATTCTTTAAAAATCATGCTTCCTGAACCAATCTTCCAGAATTGGCTGGCCAAATCACCCCTTTAATCTTGTCTGCCTCTTAATACAACTGCATTTAATGTCGTCAATCTAAGCATTTTAAAAGACAACAAAACCACTGCCAGCTGAATATTATATACAATTTACTCTCGTGAGAATTTCAGGTGTGCTCCAATACGAACTCCGTGAAATGAAAAATAAAAAGCTAAGATTTCTTGAGCACTGCTCACCTGTCAGGCAGTGTTCTAGGTGCTTTACTTGGATTAACCCACAACAGCCCTACATGAAATAGGTACTATCACAAACGAGGAAACTGAGGCACAGAGATTAAGACTTGCTTAAGCCTCACACAACTAGGAAAGGGTACAGCCAGAATCTGGCTCCAAAGTCCATGTTCTTAATTGATATTACAGATTAGAAAACTGAGGCACAGAGAAGAGCACCTGCTGAGGCCACAGCGCGGCTCTGTGGGAGGGCTGGCAGCCACTCCCCTCCACCGGCACAGTTCCCTCTGGACACCAAGAGTGTCGAGACATCAGTCTGAACAGCAGTCTCTGATAAGCCGGCAGTGTGGGGACTGCCGATACTAATTTGAGTTTCTATTCTACTCTCCCAGCTCATTAGGTACTTTACTCATAGATCAAGGAACTGAAGCAAAAAACCAGGAAACTGAATAAATCTCTACAACTAGTCTATTAGGCCAGACTGCAGTTGAAGCAAGGTTAATCCAGCACACGAGCATTTGTCAGTAACACCTGCCATCCAGAGCCCAGCACAAAGGGCTGGAACAAATATTTATGAAATGGGATTGTTGAAAAACAGGCACAAGTGTGATACAAGACAGAAAACCAAAGGTCCTGGAGTCCGGAAGACACCTGGCGGTGTGAAGGATCCAGGTCTGTGGGAGTTTATATCTCTCCAGGGAGGTTAAGACCAACATGAATCCCCTGCCCACTGACCGTACATCACGTGGAATGTGACGGTCCATGACAGCCAAACCTCAGAGCGAGCAATGCCTCCAGACAACCACTGGGGTGTGACATCCTGAAGACCCAGCTTAATCCATTTGACAGCCTTCTCCATACTGCCAAAGAGGGAGGAAAAACCTCCTTATGTTCACAGTGAAGTTCAAGGAAGACGCATCAAAGGTGCACTCGGTGGGAAGGCGGTGGGGGCAGCAGCGAGCATCAACTCACACATGTACAGGAAGGCTGTCAGGAGTGCCGTCGTGGTTGTAGTCTGTGAGGTCAGTAATGGAGCTTACTGAGAGGACTACTTGTCCAATTGTGTAGACAATGGAGAGCGACACAATGGTCCTGTGTTTCCAAAGGTGAAGAGAATCCAAGTTAACCGCACAACAGCCAACCACTTCCGACTCCACTGCAAGAGACCCCCTCCTCGAAAGCTTTCAAGAGCCCAATCCTCAATACACTTATTTCTTGAACTCGACTAACACTGGATGTTCAGGAAGGCACATGGGCAAAAAGAATAAAGTTTTGGGCTAGGCATGGTGGCTCATGCCTGTAATCCCAGCGCTTTGGGAGGCCAAAGCAGGAGGACTGCTTGAGCTTGGGTGTTTGATACCAGCCTGGGCAACATCGCAAGACCCCATCTCCACAAAAAAATTAAAAATTAGCTGGGTGTGGTGGTGCATGCCTGTGGTCCCAGCTGCTCGGGAGGCTGAGGTGGGTGGATCACTTGAGTCCAGGAGTTTGAGGCTGCAGCGAGCCATGATTGCACCACTGCACTCCAGCCTCGGTGACAGAGTGAGACCCTGTCTCTTAAAAAAAAAATTAACAAATTTTGGCTAGAGGGACAGGAGAGGGGAAAGACCCACTTTATCTTTCAAGTATTTGAAAGACTCAATGTTTTGTTTGACCTGTGGAATTCGTATTTATATTTTTAAGCTGCGCTCTAGGCTGGCCCACTGATGTGATCACTGCCTGTCACATCATGCAGCTCACTGCAGCCTTGACCTCCAGGGCTCAAGTGGATCCTCCCAGCACAGCCTCCCAAACAGCTGGGGCCACAGCTATATGCCACTATGCCTGGCTGATTTCTTTATTTTCATAGAGATGGAGTCTCACCCTATTGCCCAGGCTGGTCTCAAACGCTTGGGCTCAAATGATCCTCCTGCCTCAGCCTCCCAAAGTGCTGGGATTACAGGTGTGAACCACACCACACCTGGCCTCTCTTGATTGGTAATGATATTTGGCTAGGAAGTGGACCTTTGGTAATTTTTGTAGAATTCTTTGGAGGTAGTGACTATTCTTTCTTCTGCCCGTGCTACCGTTTGGATGTCTGTCTCCTGCAAACCTCAAGCTGAAATGTGGTCCCCAGTGTTGGAAGCAGGGAGTGGTGGGAGGAATTTGGGACACTGGGACAGATCCCTCATGAATGGCTTGTGCTGTCCTCAGGGTCATGAGTGAATTCCTGCAAGAGCTGGTTGTTGAAAAGAGCCTGGCACTCCCCTCCTCTCTCTCTGGCTTCTCCTCTGGCCATGTGATTTCTGCACAGCCAGCTGTCCCTCACCTTCCTCCATGAATGGAAGCAGCCTGAGGCTTTCACCAGATGCTTGGTCTTCCAGCCAGCAGAATCAAAAGCCAAATAAACCTTTTTCCTTGATAAATTCCCCAGCCGCAGGTATTCCTTTACAGCTGCACAAGGGGACTAAGACAGCCCTGTCATTCCTTTGGCCTGGAAGAGCCTCTACTTCCTTCTTCCTTAAGTCCCAGGAAACCTTGCCTGACAACCTCCCACTGGGTGTGCTTGTGGAGCCCTTGCTGGAGGGCTGGGTGACTTCTCTCCTTGGTGACCTCACACCATGTGACCTGACAGAGCACAAGCCCCTCAGCAGCTAGGAGGTATGTTAGAGAGTTCCTTCATGTCCCCGGCCCTGAACTCCATGCCTCACACATCACTGACGATAGACAGTACCCCTGCTACTATGTCAAGATGAGACAAAGATGTTATGTTCATCTGGATTAGGGAAAAAACAAACCTATAGATGCTGTTTGCAGTCACAAATGTGAGGTACTGTGCTAGGCTCTAGAGACAGAAGATTGGGCAGAAACAGAGCTGTAAATGCTCTCCTAAGGGTTTGCTTTTTTTTTTTTAATTTGTTTTTGAGACAGGGTCTTGCTCTGTCATCCAGGCTGAAGTGCAGTAATATGATCATGGCTCACTGCAGCCTTGACCTCCAGGGCTCACCTCAGCTTCCCAAATAGCTGGGGCCACAGGTGTATGCCACCATGTCTGGCTAATTTCTTTATTTTTGGTAGAGATGGGGTCTCACTATGTTGCCCAGGCTGGTCTCAAACTCCTGGACTCAAATGATCCTCCTGTCTCCGCCTCCCCAAGAGCTGGGATTACTGGTGTGAACCACACCACACCTGGCCTCTCCTAAGAGGTGATTCATCATTTCAAAATTCCACCCTCCCCAACCACAAAACCTACATTTACTTTTTGGCTTGTTTGTGAACAAGAAATTTCCAGCCACTCACTTGAACTTTCCCAGCCATGAGTCGGCAATAAGAGCTCCCAGAATTGGCGTCAGGTAGCACAGAGCCACAAACGTGTGGTAGATGGCGGTGGACAGGTTGTCATCCCAGTGAATGAAATTTGTGAAGTAGAGAATCAGGAGTGCTTTTGCAGAGGGCAGGTGGAAGAGGAGGGGGAAACAAAGTTAGGACTGGTTATAGCCACTCCTGCTCTTCCCCAAAGGGTGAGAAGCGGCCAATACAGTTACCTCGCATTCCATAGTAGGAAAATCTTTCGCAGAACTCGTTGACCACAATGAAGAAGATGCTCAGGGGATAACCAAGGCAACTCTGACAAAAAAGAAACAAGCACAGGATTGAAATACACCCCTCACTGGTCCATAGCCACAAAGGAGCACCAATGGCATGAAAGGCAGCCAGTGCAGATTCAGTAACTTATCAGCGACTAGAGCAGGAAACTAGAATTCAATCATTTTATTCTCTACACTAATGCTTCCACAGAGATAGCAATGAAATAAGCATCTAATGGTATTGTTAGTCTGAGGAGGATTATCCACAGTATTTCCTTGGGAGAGGACATCCCACACGGAAACCCAGGACCCCACCCCCACTGGTTCTAGATGCACACTACAGATCTGTTAGGTGAATGAACCCTTAGGGGTAAATCAGATGATGAAATTCACAAGCTGAAGATATGTGGAGAAGGGTAAAGGGTACTCACCCATGACTTGGACATTCCTAAAAGAAAAGCAGAATCCCAATATTAAAGTCAAGCCGTTACAATACTTTTTGCTGTGTCTAAACTCAGAGCCTCTGAGTTTTTAGGGTGATCAGAGGGGCCATTCACCAAACAGCTCCTGGGACCCTGGCCTGAGACTCGTGCTTCTTATCGGAAGCACAGCCTGGCATCTGTATTTTCCTTTAAGCTCCCCGGGCAATTCTCGTGTGCAGTCAAAATGGAGAAGCAGCAGCTTGGAGAATCAGGCCCAAACCATTTCCTCCTGAAACACTTCAAAGGCTGCCTGTGGGAAAGAATCCACACACTCTAGCATGTTCTTCACTGTCTCACAAGTGATGGTGGGGATTACATTCCTGCAATATAAAATGCTCCTGAGTGCCTGACACACTGTGCACACTCAACAGTCACCTCCTGCCTGCCTGCCGGGCTTGCCCCATGATTTAAGTCTTGCCACTGATATTCCCTTCCAGAATCATCTCTGATGTCCCTATGTCACCACACTGTAATGATGGGCAGTTTATATTTTTGCTTCCCTTCTGGACCACGTTCTGCCAGTGGACAAATCATGCACCATCCATCACACCAACATCCCCACTTCCACCGTCCTGTACAATACCTCCTGCTGGTAGGGGCTTATGTCAGGAGAATGGGTGAGAAGAGCAGGAAGAACCAGCCTGAGAATGCAAGGGAGCTGGTGCACGTCAAGTCCAGCGGACTCTTCCATCTGCTTCCTAGGAGTCCCTCACCCCCACCCCGTCAGCCCCTGCTCTTGTCTCCCAGAATTTTGGCAAGAGCTGAGCTGTGGCCTTGTCTCTGGTCTTTACACCTCCTCACTCTGCACACTGCCCTGTGTTCATCTGGGTCTATCACACGCGAGGCTGTTTCCCACAAGGCATCCATCCCTTTCCCCCTTACCCGCGCCTATTTCCTCATGTTAGGGTTCTTTGTTGCCAGGGATCCCTGAACATGCTCCAGCTCTATTAGAAATCTAGGAATCGGTGACCCCATAGCAGTGGGTCTCACACTGGAGTGTGCCTCAGAGTCACTGGAGGACTTGCAAGAACAGATAGCTGGGCCCCACTCCCAGAGTTGTTGATTCTGTAGGCCTGAGATGGACACTTGAGCTTGCATTTCTAACAGGCTCCCAGATGTGGGAGCTGCCACTGGTCCAGGCAGTGTGCTTTGGAAATCACTACACTAGAAAATTAATCTTTAGACTGTTCTTTTCCCAGTGTTTGCTCTTGGCACCTTTGTAAAAAATGAGTTGGCTATAAATGCATGCATTTATTCCTGAGTTCTCTTTTCTGTCTCATTGGTTTATGTGTCTGTTTTTATGTCAGTACCATGTTGATTTGGTTACTAGAGCTTTGTAATATATTTTGACATCAGGTGGTACCTCCAGCCCAATTTTTTTTTTTTTTTTTTTTGCTCAGGATGACTTTGGCTTTTCGAGGCCTTTTGCGGTTGTATATGAATTTTGGGATTTTTTTTTTCTATTTCTATGAAGACTGTCACTGGATCTTGTCATTTGCAGCAATACAGATGAAACTGGAGGACATCAGGTTAAGTGACATATCTGAAAGATAAGTCACTTAACCTGATGTCAGAAAGATAGATACCACGTTCTCACTCATATATGGGAGCTAAAAAAGTTGATCTCATGGAGGTAGTGAGTAGAATGGTGGTTACAAGAGGATGGGAAGGGTAGGGGAAGATGGAGGATGAAGCAAGGTTAGTGAATAAAAAAACAGTTCTGTAGAAGGCATAAGAGCTGGTGTTTGGTAGCACAAGAAGGTGACTATGATGAACAATTTATTGTATATTTCAAAATAGAGGCTGGGCCTGGTGGCTCATGCCTGTAATCCCAGCAGTTTGGGAGGCTGAGGTGGGCGGATCACTTGAGGTCAGGAGTTCAAGACCAGCCTGACCAACCTGGTGAAACCCCATCTGTACTAAAAACACAAAAATTAGCTGGGCCTGGTGGTGAGTGCCTGTAATTCCAGTTACTTGGGAGGCTGAGGCAGAAGAATCACTAGAATCCAGGAGGTGGAGGCTGCAATGAGCCAAGATCACGCCACTGCACACCAACCTAGGCCACGGAGTAAGACTCGGTCAAAAAAACAAAAAACAAAAAACAAACAAAATAGATAGAAGATCTGGAACGTTCCCAACACAAAGAAATGATCAAGGTTTGAGGCGATGGATATTCCAAATATCCAGATTTGATAACTACACATTGTATGCCTCTATCAAAATATCATATGTATCCCATAAATATGTATAATTATTATGTATCCATAACAACTTTTAAATCCTTAAGGCCCTAGGGCAACCCATGTGTTGCAAATTGCAGCAGAGCTGCCCATACGAAGAGCAGCTCAACTGGACGTCAGTGCCGGCCACTGGGGCTCGTGTTTGAGAAGGCCGGCTTCTCTGCACCTGAGGTTTGCATCTCTAACAAGAGTCAAGGCGACATCAATGCCACTGGTCCGGACATTGCACTTGGAGGACCACATGCTGGCTGTGATGTCCTGCTGCCTGATGGCTCTATATAAGTGAGTTTTACCACTTCCCTGGCTCCAAGCACCAGAAAGACCATACCAGGTATCCAATACAGGAGCTGTACAGCACGCTGAAGCCTCCATCACAGGGCCCACTTCCATCTCCCGCACCGTTTCCCTCTGGGGACTTTCCTTGCAGATTTACTGCCTTGTGTTTTCATTAGGTGCAAATTCAAAGCCCTATCCCACAACAAACGAAGCCACAACCCTGGCAGAGGAACTCCCTTCCTGACCTCGACCACAGGGCCCTCCAGGCCTCACCACCTCTTCCTGGGCAGGTGCCTTCCCTCCGGATCCCGTCAGCCTGTGCTGGAGTTATTTCCATTCCTGCAGCTCAGCGTGGCCCCAGGGACTCCTACTAGATGATCTTGCATTTTTGCCCATTTAAGAGCATTTTAGGGCCGGGCGTGGTAGCTCACACCTCCATCTGAGGTGGGCAGATCACTTGAGGTCAGAAATTCAAGACCAGTCTGGCCAACATGGTGAAACCCCATCTCTACTAAAAATACAAAAATTAGCTGGGCGTGGTGGTGGACACCTGTAATCCCAGCTACTCAGGAGGCTGAGGCAGGAGAATCCCTTGAGCTTGGGAGGCGGAGGCTGCAGTGAGCTGAGATTGCACCACTACACTCCAGCCTGGACAACAGAGTGAGACTCTGTCTCAAAAGAAAAAAAAGAAAGGAAAAGAGCATTTTAGATGCTATTTTAGTCCTTGTCCTAAGGGGGAATTCACTGTCCTGGGTTCTAGGACCCCACTCCCTAATTCTTCCTGCCTGGTAAGAGTTCTGGACAGAGATTCCTCGACACTAATAACCCGGTTTCCTCCCAAGACAGAGCTGCCGTGGGATGGGGCCGCTTCCCGGGCAGTACACCAAGAATGAGACCGTGGAGTCAGCCCTGCGGCCGCGTCTCACACTGACACCTGTGGGCTGCCTGGCGGCCGAGCCCATCTGTTCCGCCCAACAATCAAACGTGGACGACCTCCGCCCTGCGGGGTTGCTGGAAGAGTCCTGCGAACCCCACGACGCTCAGGGCATCTTGACAGCAAAGGCCCCCGCGCCGCTTCCCGCAGAGCGGAAACTGTGGAACGAGCTTCCCAAGACCCCGCTTACTCGTCACCAAGCCCTGCGCTCAGGTCAGCTCTGCCCTGTGGGCCCGTGGCCGCTCCAGGACCGCTCCGGGGCTGACCTGCGGGGATCGCATCGAGGTCCCGGGCCCCAGCCTGGCTTCCACCGGGCTTGGGCCACAGGGGACATCAGAGGGAAGAAGAAACGTTGGGGTACTTGTTTTTCTGGCGTCCTCCCAGCAAGGTCCCCTCAGGCCGTCACCTCAAGTGACAGTCACGGCTTCTCCGACGTCTCCCTTCCCTCCTGACTCTCTCCTTCCAGGTTTCGGGAGCGGTTCCTCCCCCTCATCTTGCAGGCCCAGGGGGCAGCGGGAAGGCTGCTGCAGGCCCAGGGTCCACGCTGCCCTGTGTGGCCCCGTCCCCCGCGGCGTCTTTCTGTGCCCGAGCCCTCCGCTGCGGAGGGTGGCCTCTGTGTCCTGGGAGGGTCGTGGTGACGCAGTGCACCTGCTGTGGACCTGGGCCGCCGTTCACATCGCGCAGGGAAAGCGCCAGCCTCCAGCGAATAGGAAAGGCTGGTCGGGCAAGCGTGCGTTTTGCAAGCTCGGCGCAAACCAGGCTGCGGGTGCAAAGCGTCACCGCTGTGCGGTGTGTGTGTGTGTGTGTGTGTGTGTGTGTGTGTGTGTGTGTGGTGTGTGTGGTGTGCGGTGTGTGTGTGTGTGGTGTATGGTGTGTGTGTGTGTGTGTGCAGTGTGTGTGGATGTGTGTGTGTGTGTGTGTGTGTGTTTGTTTTTGAGATGAAGTTTGACTCATCTGGCTGGACTGCAATGGCGCCATCTCAGCTCACTGCAAACTCTGCCTGCCAAGTTCAAGCGATTCTCCTGCCTCAGCCTCCCGAGTAGCTGGGATTATAGGCGCCCAGCGCTGTACGTTCTTGAGGACATGGCAATACCACGTTATGCTTCGCCTGCTTAGACTTTGGGTAATATGGCCTTACCATTGCCTCCCAAAGCCAACGAGAGGGTTGGAGCCACACAAAGGCCCGACTTATCCCTGGCCCCCTTCAGGGAAGCAGGAGTGAGCTCTGAAAACCCAAACCCAGCAGAGAGAGCTCCCGGCTTCGTGGCAACCCTTTCCCGTGTTCCCCGGATTTTTATTTGCAGGGAAAGACTTTATCTTTCCAGAGTTGTTCTTCTGTCTTTGCTAAATATTTTGTACCTGTTACTTGCTTCATAATAGTGGTAAAGCTTTTGTCTACTTCACATGTACTACAGTTACAGAAAAGAGACCAGAAAGCTTAGGTCTTATCTTAACAATCATCGCAGGCGGAACTAAATTATGGAAAAGGAAATCCCTTAAAGTGTAAATCTGAGACTTAGTACCCAGCCATCACCGAGAAGGCATTTTGTTTTCTGAAAGCGTGTATTCCAAGAACTGCATTTATTATTACAGGGCAGAGGTTGCTAAACACTTCTTTTGTAGAATTGAGAGCTATCTACTGGGTGTAGCACTGCAGTCAGCGTTTCTTATCTTAATAGGCCTGTGTCAACAGGATTGCTATCTTAGAAAGCTCAAGTGCAGAACTGGTGTTTACATTGGGACTTAAGACTGAACTCAAGTATCAACTATCACAAGATTCTGTTTACTTTGGTGCAATTCGTGTTTATGTTGGTTCCCTGCTAGAAAACCTCAGAGGCATATTCGAGTAGCCAAGTGTTTCTGTATCACTCTGGGGTCCCTTGTGTGAACTACTGACTAGGGCCAAACCCCGCTTAGAATCTGGACTTCCCATTGGACTGGCTTCCTTAGCACCGATACATTGTCATCGCTGAATAAATGCAGGCTCTTCTTGCTATTCTAGGCCCAGCAGTGGTTTTGCTTTTCTTTTGGCTAAAGAATTTAATGAAATAAGTGTATATTATACATTTATATGATTATTGGCTTGGGGGCTGAGGGGAACAGGGAACGCAGGAGAAAACAAGAGACTCCCCTCTCCCCCACTACTCAACGAAATCTCCCATTCATGTGAATATTTCTTACTATTTATATAAAGCATGCTCCATATTTTGAACCATTTCGGGATGGAAACTCTGACTTTGATGTTTTATTACCTAGAAATTAATAACTCTGTCAGCAACTGGCAGGCTGCAGAGAGTGCACTTCCAGGAGTTGGACTTCAGAAGTCAGAAGGAACAAGGCATTTTGCTGAGGTCTAAGAGAGAAGCCCTCACTTTCAGGCAGAGAGATAACTGTTTCCTTTCGTGACCAAGAGTAAAACTGAGGGAATACTGTAAGCTTCAGCTCCTGTTTTGAGGATACATTTCTGAACTTGCAAGGTGTGGTGGTCAGAACAGTGGTCCCTTGGAGATGTCCACCGTAATCACTGGAATTCAGGTATATGTTCCCTCCCATGGCCAAAGGATCTTGCAGATATGATTGAGTTAGGGGCCTTGAGATGAAGGGTTTAACTTGGATTATCTAGGTGGACCCAACACAATCACAAGTGTCCTAAAAAGTCAGAAAAGGTGAAAGCAGGGGAATGACTACAATGGGAGGGTGGGTCCCCAAGCCAGGGAATGTGACAGCCTGGAGAAGTTGGAAAAGGCAAAGGTACTGGTTCTCCGTGAGAGCCTATTGATGCAGCCCTGCCAACACCTTGATTTTAGCCCAGTCAAATTCACTGTGGACTTCTGACCTCCAGAACTATAAGAAGGCCCTGTGTACGCCACTAAGCTTGTGGGGCTTTGTTATAGTGGTAATTAGAAACTAATACAAAAGGGAGGGGAGGAATCACACACTGGGGTCTATCTGGGGGGGAAATAGGGGAGGGACAGCGGGAGGTGGGGAGTTGGGGAGAGATAGCATGGGGAGAAATGCCAGGTATAGGTGATGGGGAGGAAGGCAGCAAATCACACTGCCACATGTGCACCTAGGCAACAATCTTGCATGTTCTTCACATGTACCCCAAAACCTAAAATGCAATTAAAAAAAAGGAAAAAAAAAAAAAAAGAAACTAATACACATGGGTTTGCCTCAAACTCTGTACATATAGGTCTTTAGTCACTACTTACATATAACTAAGACTCAAATTTCCTGCCACATTTTGTTTGTTGGTGAAATGCTCTTTATATCAGTTTTTTCCTAAACTATATTTTTCTACTTGGAGCTTAGAAGTGCATACCTGGCACCTGCCTTTTAAACTAGATTTGGCAGAATCTAAGCTCTGGTGCTTGCTCTGGAAATGCTTTCATAAGCCAGGCGTAAAGGTGTCAAGTTGACAAAGTCTGTCCCACAAGAGCCCCCAGGAAGGCAATGGCCCCTGCAAGAACACAGCGTGGCCTTGCTGATGGCAAAAGCGGCTTTTCAGTTAAGGAGAGAACGTTCTCAATGTTGCCCCTGCGTCTAGCCAGTGGAAGGATCGGGGCTTTTGGAATCAGGAGATCGAACCTCGGTATAGAGACATTCCTTCTGGCCCTGCAGCCTTGATCAAGGTGCTTAACCTCTGGGCTTCCATTTCTTCATCTATGATATAGTTTGCATATGTCCCCTCCAAATCTCATATTGAAATGCAATCCCCAGTGCTGGAGGTGGGCTTGGTGGGAGGCGATGGCATCACGGGGGCTTTAGCAGCAACTCTTTTGGTCCTTGCCACAGTGGGTTCTTGTGAGATCTGGTTATTTTATTTTATTTTATTTTTTAAGATGGAGTCTTGTTCTGTCACCCAGGCTAGAGCAGAGTGGTGAGATCTCAGCTCACTGCAACCTCCACCTCCTGGGTTCAAGCGATTCTCCTTATCAGCCTCCCGAGTAGCTGGGATTACAGGTACGCACCACCATGCCTGGCTAATTTTTGTATTTTTAATAGAAACAGAGTTTCACCCTGTTAACTAGGCTGGTCTCAAACTCCTGATCTCAAGTGATCCACCCACCTTGGCCTCCCAAAGTGCTGGGATTACAGGCATGAGCCACTGCGCCCGGCCTTAGATCTGGTCATTTTAAAGTATGTAGCATCTTCCCCCTCACCCTCTCTTGCCCCTGCTATTGCCATAGGACATGCCTGCACCCTCTTCACCTTCTGCCATGATTCGAAGCTTCCAGAGGCCTCCACAGAAGCAGATGCTGCCATGCTTCCTGTACAGCCTGCAGAACTGTGAGCCAATTATATCTCTTTTCTTTATAAATTACCCAGGTGTTTCCTTGTAGCAATACAAGAATGGCCTAACACAGAAAAATGGTACTGAGGAATGGGGCATTGCTATAAGGATACCTGAAAATGTAGAAGCAGCTTTGGAACAGGTATAGGTCAGAAGTGTGTAGAGGGCTCAGAAGAAGACAGGCAGATGAGGGAAAGTTTGGAACTTCTTAGAAACTGGATACATGGTTGTGACAAAAATGTAAATAGTGACATGACCATGAAGGTCAGGCTCTGAAGAGGTCTCAGATGGAAATGAGGAACTTATTGGGAACTAGAGCAAAGGTCACTTTTGTTATGTCTTAGCAAAGAACTTGGCTGCATTGTGTCCATGCCCTAGGAATCTGTGGAAGTTTAAACTTGAAAGTGATGACCTATTGAGGGATTGTGTCAAGGAAAACTGAGTCCGCAAGGGCTGTGGTTTCCAAGGCAGATATTTCCCACAACATGCCCAATAGGCCTTCATCCACGTCCCCATCCGGGAACTTAGAGTTCTCTGTCTCACTTTTTCCCACACGCAGGCTGGGTAGAAAGCCCAGGTGAGCTTCCTTTGTTTAGAAAGTCTGCCAAAAGCTCTGAGGAAGGAGGCTTTGATTGTGGACCAGGCAACCTATGCAATATTAGAGTTGAAGATCAACCTCTCCAGAGGAAGTCTGGAAAACCTCTTCTCATTGGATGAGAACTTGAATGGGGCGGGAGTAACTCTGGGGTTAAAATCGTCCCTACTCCCTTACCTATAGGGACTACACTCTGGATCCCCTCCCACGGCAGCGTGGGAGCTCTCTCTACTTCTGTCTCTCTCTCTCTGCCTAATCAATCACTCTCTGCAAAACTCTTTGGGTCCGATATTTACTTGAATGAATTCACCATGCCGCTAGGACCCTCTCCTCATTCTTGGGTGAGAGAGCCCAAGAACCTTGGGCACATCCCACTGGGGGAGGGAGCCGAGCCTCCCCTGTGTCCCACAACCCCAGTTACACTAGGATATCATCTGGTAGAAGAAATTTCTAAGCAGCAAAGCATTCCAGACGTGGCCTGGCTGCTTCTAGCAACCTATGTTCCTAGGTGGGAGCAAATAAAATGACTTGAAGCTGGGACTTATATTTAAAGAGAAGGCAGAGTGTAAAAGTTGGAAAAATTTACAGCCTGGCTATGTGGCAGAGACAGAAAATGCATTTTCAGCAGAGAAATTCAAGCAGCCTGTGGAGCATCCACTTGCCAGAGATATTTCCATAACAGGAAGAAGTCAAGTGCTTACACTCAAGACAATGGAGAAAAGGCCTCTAAGGCATTTCAAAGACCTAACTGGCATCTTCTTCTATCACAGAGCCTGGAGGCCTAGAAGGGAAGAATGGTTTCATGTGCCATCCCAGGGCCTCACAGCCCCATGCAGCCTCAGGACACTGCTTCTTGCATCCCAGCCACTTAGGCTCCAGCCTTGGCTCAAAGAGCCCTAGATACAGCCCAGGCTGCTGCTTCAGATGGCGCAAGCCATAAGCCTTGGTGGCTTCCACATGGTGTTAAGCCTGCAGGTGTCCACAGACTGCAAAAGTGAAGGAGGCTTGGGAGCCTCTGCATAGATTTCAGAGGATGTATGGAAAAGCCTGGATGTCCAGGCAGAAGCCCTGCTGCAGGGGTGGAGCACTCACAGAAAACCTTTGGTAGGGTAGAATGGAGGGGAAAGGTGGGGTTGGAGCCCCCCCACAGAGTCCTGAGTCATTGCTTAGTGGAGCTGTAAGAAGAGGACCATCATCCTCCAGATCCCAGAATGATAGATCCAGCACCATCTTGCATCCTTAGCATAAAAGAGCCACAGACACTCAACAACATGTGAGAGTAGGCTCTGGAGCTGAACACTGCAAAGCCACAAGGGCAGAGCTGCCCAAGGCCGTGGGATCCCACTCTTGCATCAGTGTGCCCTGGATGTGGTACATAGAGTTACAGGAAACTATTTTGGAGCTTTAAGATTTAATGATTGCCCTACTGGGTTTTGGACCTGGGTGGGGCCTGTAGCTCCTTGCTTGTGGCCTGTTTCTCCCTTTTGGAATGGAATGTTTACCCAATGCCTATACTCCCATTGTATCTTGGAAATAAGTAACTTTTTTTTTAATTGTACAGGCCTATAGGTGAAAAAGACTTGCCTTGCCTCGGATGAGAGTTTGGACTTGGACTCCTGAGTTAACACTGGAATGAGTTAAGGCTTTGGGGGATTATTGGAAAGGCATGATTGTATTTTGAAATGTGAGAGGGACATGAGATTTGGGGAGGCCAGAGGGAATGATATAGTTTGAATGTGTGTCCCTGCCCAAATCTCATATTGAAATATAATGCTCAATGTTGGAGGTGGGGCCTGGGGAGAGGAGGCTGGATCGTGGGGGCAGTTTCTCATGAATGGTTTAGCACCCTCTCCCTTGGAACTGTCCTCACAATAGTAAGTTCTCATGAGATCTGGTTGTTTAAAAGTGTGCAGCACCTCCCCCCTCACTCGGTGCTCCTACTCCAGCCATGGGACATGCCTGCTCCCCCTTCGCCTTCTGCCATGACTGTAAGTTTCCTGAGGCCTTCCCAGAAGTGAGCAGACGCCAGCACATGCTTCCTGTACAGCCTGCAGAGCCATAAGCCAATTAAACCTTCTTTCTTTATAAATTACCCAGTCTCAGGTATTTCTTTATACCACTACAAGAACAAACAGACATAATCTACCACTTTCTCTGAAAGTTAGTTATTAAGATGGAATCTACATGAATAAAATGAGTTTTTTTTATTCACTGCATCTCAGGAAGACAACTTGGCAGAGTCTTTACTGAGTGTGAGTGCGTGTTTAGAATGGACTGACTTAAAATACAGACAAAAATTTACCATGGGGAACCCTGGCAGGGGTGAGGAGGTGGCCATCAAAGAAGAAAGAGGCCCTCCAGCGTGGTTTACATTGACCCAAAGAAGGAGGGCCTGAGGATGTTACACTGGAAGTCAGGCTATGGCGGTGAGGATAGTGTGGACCAGAACAAAGTCCATCTTTTCGAATTCAAGCCATCATGGCATCGCATTTGTATTTGTCATGGCAAGCATTGTATCGCCTTTTGCATTGCTTTTCAAGTGGACGTTGCTATAGTGTCCACCAGGCAGGAGCTGCTCCACAGCCATGCTAATCAGTGGATGCAGAAATGAGCCTGGGGCAGGGAGGCGCTTGCTAGGCATGACCCCGTCCAGGGTCACCCACTAGGCTCGTCACTCCACCTGGGCTGTCCACCGTCCACACCACTGACCTCACCACCGACCTGAGCTTCCTCCGGTGGAGAATCTTGCTCCCAAACCTTGCGTGCTCTCTCCTTCCTGCAGGTGAAGCTGTACTCCCGGCCCGGCATTCAAGGCCCCCCAGGGTCTGACTGTAACTCCATCCTCCTCCGCCCCAGCTGTCCATCCACATGCCTACTTTTCTCTCTCCCCTCGGGCTCTTTCAGAACTCCATGTCCATGTGGGCTCTCTCTGCCTCCTTGGCCTCCCACATCCTCTCTCCCATCTCATCAGGGCTCTTTAGACCCTTTACAGCTGCCCCGGCAGAGCGAGCAGTGCTACTTTGGAAAAATGTCACAGAGCCTCCTGTGGCATAGGATGTCTCTCTTGCTTCTTCTTAAGAAAATAAAGCATGTGCCACTTCAAAAAGCAGCAGCAGGACCTGCACCAGGCTTCACTCTGACTGCCCTGAGGACAGGGTCGGTGGCGGGAAAGAGGAAGGATGTGGATGCCTCGCATCGCACGCTTGGTTTGATGTTTTTTCCAAAATGGAGACACTTTGATCGAGCAATGAAAAGCATTTTTCTTTCCTTAAATAGGATCTTCTACCCTCAGAGTCAGTTTGGCTCTAGAAGAAATTCAGTGCCTGTAGCCCAAAGCCTTTGTTTCTGGAGCGGCTTTTGTTGAGGCTGTTTCTTGCCTGGCTTGCTGATTTTTTTCTTCTTGGATTGGAATGGTTTGCTGCCTTTCCCACCCTTGGGGGCTCTGCTTGTCCACCCAGTATTCTCTTGTGCATTAGAAAAGTGTGGGCTTCCGGGCCTGATGCAGCCCAGGGAGGCCTGGCCTGACAAGTGAACGAGGGCCACTAGTTCCAATCAGAAGAGGTGTCGCTGGTGGCTGCACTCCTGGTGACCGGAGGATGGGCTGCGTTCCATACCAGGGGTCCTTCCGCTGGGACTGCGATGAGGGCATAGCCTGCACGCAGCTGCGCCTGTCCTCAACTGCTCTTCATAGAAATAGCCTCTTTTTCAGGGGCAGGCATGGTGGCTCACGTGTGTAATCCCAGCATTTTGGGAGGCCAAGGCGGGTGGATCACTTGAGGCCAGGAGCTTGAGACCAGCCTGGCCAACAGGGTGAAATCTTGTCTCTACTAAATATACAAAAATGAGCTCTACTTCTGTAATGCCAGCACTTTGGGAGGCCGAGGCGGGTGGATCACTCGAGGCTAGGAGCTTGACACCAGCCTGGTCAACACGGTGAAATCCTGTCTCTACTAAATAGACAAAATTTAGTTGCATGTCTGTAATCCCAGCCACTCAGGAGACTGAGGCCCAAGAATTGCTTGAACCCAGAAGGTGGTGATTGCAGTGAGCTGAGATCCTACCACTGCACTCCAGCCTGTGCGACAGAGGGAGACTCCATCTCAAAAAAAAAAAAAAATTATCCTTTTCCACAGCTACCTTCTTCCCCACTAGGAAGCTGCAGTTCCTCTAATCCAGCAACAAATAGAAACATAAACACAGAAGACGCTGATGTGTGGTTTTCAGAATGCCGCTTTCATCAGATGCCTGCTTCTCTCTCCTGCACCACTGCTAAAAGCAAATGAGGCATCAGACTCCAAGAATGAAGAAATCATACTAAACCCTAACAGCAGGAAACTAACTTACAACCATCTAAGCAAACTGGCGCTGAAGGGAGAATGTGGGTTTATCAAGTGACTGGGCGTGAGGCCATGCGGGGAGCCGCCTACCCCAGCAGCCCTTGCACACAGGCCACCAGGCCAAGGCTTCACTGCAACTGACCTGAGTCCCAGCAGACGCCTGGCGGTCCTCCCAGAACACAAGAGGATAAGAAGGTGGTGAGGGGCTCCCCAAGGGTTCTGCTGAGGCAGGGGCTTTCTGCCCAGCACCCTCGGCAGACACGGAACACAAAACCACAAAGGGAAGCAGGTACCAGCCTCTGGGACAGCACTGGCTCCACACAACCAACAGGCAACAGAAATGGTGGCCCTGACAATACTGTACAGTGTCAGAGGAGAAAATGACACTAAAGACACATGAGTGTCGCTACATTAAAAGGAAACAATGCTGGGCAATGTGGCAAGACCTCGCCTCTACAAAAAATCCAAAAATGAGCCAAGCGTGGTGGCACATGCCCCTAGTCCCAGCTACTTGGGAGGCTCAGGCAGGAGGATTGCTTGAGCCGGGGAGGTCAAGGCTGCAGTGAGCTGTGATTGAGCTGCTGCACTCCAGCCGAAGTGACAGAGTGAGACTGTCCCACAAAACAAACAAGCAAAGAAAAAACCCACCCAACCTCCTTGTCTTTGGAGGGTTGTTTTTCAAGGCAATGAGGTTCAAGACGCTAACTTACACACACACTTTTTTTAAAGTGGTAAATTATAATTTAAAAAAATGCTTTACAATCATGGTTAAGTGTGAATTAGGGTATAAAACAGAATGCAAGTTTTCTGCCCACACAATAGATTAAAAGTAATGGCAAAAACCGCAATTACTTTTGTACCAGTCTAATACTTGTGTTGCACATGCCTCTTTCCTATCATGAGAATATCTATAAGAAAGTTCTAGAAGCAGAACGCGGTTAAAATATGTGTATTTTAAATTTCATTAGATATTATCTAACAACTTTCCATAAAAAATGTCAGGTGACTTTTTTTTGTCTTCTCTTATAGTTTTTAAATTAGCATGCATCGCAGGAACAGCTACATTTTTCAAAACACAGAAAAGTGAAACACTGAGCGTAAAGGTTGCCTGGAAACCTCATCTGTAGATCCATAGTGCAGCATCAGCAGAATGGGAATGCTGCTTTTAGAACTGGAGGTAAATTGCCTGTGTCTGCTGCATCACTCTGGGATGTGTTTTATTTCTTCTTTCTTTTCTTTTCTTTTCTTCCTTTTCTTTTCTTTTCTTCCTTTTCTTTTCTTTTCTTCCTTCCTTCCTTCTTTCTTCTTTCTTTCTTTCTCTCCTTCCTTCCTTCCTCTTTCTTTCTTTCTTTTTCTTTTCTTTCTTTCTCTCTTTCTTTTCTTTCTTTCTTTCTTTCTTTCTTTTCTTTTTCTTTCTTTTCTTTTTCTTTCTTTCTCTTTCTTTTCTTTTCTTGTTTTCTTTTCTTTTCTTTTCTTTTTTTGAGACGGAGTTTCACTCTTATCACCCAGGCTAGAGTGCAATGGTGTGATCTCGGCTCATCTCAGTAGAGTTATCTCTACACTACGAACGTTTTCTACCTAAAGTCATCTCTCAGCCATGGACATATTTCAGAGAGGACACTTTCTGTTTCTTTGTCGGGTGTTGAATAGTGTCCTGCCCATCCCCCCGTGAATTCACACGCTTCCCACAATCTCAGAAGGTGATCTTATTTGGAAACAGAGTTGTTGCAGATGAAATGAGCGAAGACCAGGTCATCCTGGGACAGGGTGGTCCCTCATCCAACATGAGTAGTGCGCTCCTAAGAGGAAGAAAAGCGACACAGAAACAGATGGTCTGGCAGAGACAGCAGGCACGTGTCCACAAGCCAAGAGATGCCAAGGACCACCGGCCTCTCCAGGAGCAAGAGGAAGGTCCCGAACGGTCTCCCATAGAGCTTTCGGAGTGGGTGTGGCCCTGCGGACCCCTTGATTCTGGGCTCCCAGCCTGCAGGACTGAGAGAGGAGACTTTTCTGTTGCTTCATATTCCCCAGTCTGTGGTGCTTTTGTTACAGCCACCACAAGAACAAATACACCACATGAGCTTAGGTGTTTTGATTTTTGTTTTTTTAACTTGTAATATTTAATATTTTAACTTTGATTTTAGGGGTACATGTGCAAGTCTGTTATACAGATAACTCATGACTCAGGGTTTTGATGTACAGATTATTTTGCCACCTAGGTACTAAGGCTAGTACCCAACAGTTGTGTTTTTCCCAACCTCTCTCTCCTCCTATCCTCTACCCTCAAGTAGCACCAGTGCGTGTGGTCCCCCTCTTGGTGTCTTTGTGTTCTCATTATTTTGCTGCCACTTATAAGTGAGAACGTGCAGTGTTTGGTTTGCTGTTCCTGTTAATCTGCTGAAGGATATGATCTTCTTCTCTTTTACGGCTGCATAGTATTCCATGGTGTATATGTACCACATTTTCTTTAGTCTTTCATTGACAGGCATCTAGGTTGACTGTATGTCTTTGTTGTTGTGAATAGTGCTGCAATGAACATATGTGTGCAGGTGTCTTTCTGGTAGAATGATTTCTATTCCTTTGGGTATATACCCAATAATGGGACTGCTGGGTCAGATGGTAGTTTTTGGAGGCATCACCACAATGCTTTCCACAATAGCTGGACTAATTTACACTCCCACCAGCAGTGTATAAGCGTTCTCTTTTCTCTGCAAGGTGTTTTGATTTAATGGAAAAAAAGGTTTATTTCCTCAAGAACATCTCAAATGTATAAATGTCTGCCATGTCCTAATAGAACTTAGAATAAAATCTTGTCACTGGAGGCAGATTGTAGAAGTTTTAACTGCCTGGTTTGAGAACTTTTAATGAAGCTTCTTATGTAAGCACATTGTGTGAATTTCCCAGTTGTCAATCTGATCTCTGAACCAAAATTTCCTCTGAACATGTACCTATTGTTACATATCCCTACATAGTACCTGGAGGACTCGAAACCCTCTCGCCAATGAGAGACTCCTTTCCGCAGCCCGGCAAGGGGCTTTGAGCAGTTTCCAGTCTAGGAACCGGGAGAGGCACTGGACCTTCTTCCTCCTCAAGCCCCTGTGGAAGACCCCGTCCCTCTGGCCTGCAGCTGTAGCACTTTCCACCTGCTGAGCCTGTGCTTTCACTGTGCACTCGTGGCCGCACGCATCCGAAACCCCAAAAAACAGAGGGGTCGAGAGCAGAGGTGTGGCCCCGCCTGGCTGACACAGCCCCCTTGAAATCACATCCATGAGATGACCCCAGGGTCCCCTGTCCTCCGCAATAGACTTCCAGCTTCTGAAACCAAAGGACAAAGGTACAAAAGAGTGACTCCTTGGTTCTTTGTGCTGTCACCCCAGGATGATGAGTCAACAGTGCTCGCTCAGCTGAGAATACTGCTTTCTCTTTCACTGTCCTCATGGAAGAATGTGGAAAGCTTCCTCAGGCCTGACCCTTGTATTTATTTCCTTATCAGCTCACCCGGGGCACCTACCCACTTCCTCTCCTGCAAGGCATAGAATCAAGATGCCACCATGTCTGGGACTGCTGCCCCTGCCATGGGAACACAGCTGGCTGCGGAGTCTCAGCTCCAACGTTCCATACCAGGCCCCTAGTCATAGCAGTTCCACTGTGGGGAGCAGAGTGGCTGTGCCATTTTCTAGGGAGGAGATTCCTGGTAGCTTAACTAGACCATTGAGTAAGCCCTGTTTGTTCTTCATGGAATGGTTCAGTAACTGAAAGGACAGTAAAAAAATTATTAATCCAAAAATCCCGGCCAGGTGTGGTGGCTCACACCTGTAATCCCAGCAGTTTGGGAAGCCAAGGTGGGTGGATCACGAGGTCAGGCGTTTGAGACTAGCCTGACCAACATGGTAAAACCCTGTCTTTACTAAAAATACAAAAATAATTAGCTGAGTGTGGTGGCGCATGCCCGTAATGCCAGCTACTCGGGAGGCTGAGGCAGGAGAATCGCTTGAACCCAGGAGGCAGAGGTTGCAGTGAGCCGAGATGGCGCCACTGTACTCCAGCCTGGGTGACAGAGCAAGACTCCATCTCAAAAAACAAATGAACAAACAAAAAAACCCAAGTGAACAAAAAATGGAATAATTCTACTTGACATTTTGTAAGAGATGTGAAGGTCCATGCAAACATTTAGCGTCCATTCAAACTGGGCAAATCCACAGTAGGCAAACCCTTCAGCTTAGACAAACACTCATAGGTGCTGCTTTCGCTGGTCTCACAGTACCTCACTTTCCTCAACTCTAACTTGGAGTGGAAATGTTGTTTACGGGTTTCTGTTCCTGCCCCCTGAGGATGTGACTTTCTCCATGGCAGGGTCATTTCATCCTCACATGCTAGGCAAATTCCTTTACAGCTGAGGATTGGGAGCGTCTGGCCAGCCCAGCGGAGCCGCATTCATGATGGCTCCCATTCATTTCTACCCCCCCCACTACTTCTTTTTGTTTGGTTGTCATTGTTTCAGATACGGTCCCTCTGTTGCCCAAGCTGGAGCAATCTCAGCTCACTGCAACCTCCGCCTCCTGGGCTCAAGCCATCCTCTGGCCTCAGCCTCCAGAGTAGCTGGGACTAGAGGTGCGCGCCACCAGGCCCAGCAAATTTTTTGTATTTTTTTTTTTTTTTTTTGTAGAGACAGGGTTTTGCCATGTTGCCCAGACTGCTCTCAAACTCCTGAGCTCAAATGACCCGCCTGTCTCAGCCTCCCAAAATGCTGAGATTACAGGTGTGAGCCACAGCACCCAGCCCTCCCTACACTGACAGCACCAGCCAGCTAATTCTCAAGTCCTAACTACTAATTTACCCAACGCTTCATCATCATGGACATGTACCCACATGGACAAGCCGCGGCCAGACTGCACTAGATTTTCCCACAGCCTAATTTTTAGGGCACAGTTGCAACATTTGCACATGGGCAGGGGTCAAGAAAAAGAAAATGGGGGTTCTTGAGAGCCGGGGTTCTCCAAGCGAGGGCCTGGGACCAGCAGCATCACCCCACCTGGGAACGTGGCCCTGTGCTTAAGCTCTTTCCCGCACCTACTGCTCCAGAGACTCCAGGCGAGGGGTCTGGCGAGCCCTGCTGCTGGAATAAGCCCTCACTCCTGTGAGCCTGAAGCACTTAAGTTTGAAAACCGCTGACTCAGAGCAGTCTTAGCCAGAAAGAGCCCAATGTTAGAAGTTCTCTCCTTGCTGCCGGCTAGGAGGAGGTAAGTTCTCCCAAAGGTCATATGCCAAAGGCTTTCTGCAGTGTGGGGCTGCAGCTGCCCTGGTACTTCAACATTGTTCTCCGGTTGACTCAAGAGCTGACAGGAGGAGTAGAGAGTGGGAGGGACTCTCCAGGTGTGAGGGACCTTCACCGCTTACCCATCACTTTAAACCCAGGCAGCTGACTTGGAAAAACTCATCAGAATCACAAACAAGGCCAGCCAGGAGGCCGAGACCTGGTGGGACAGGAAGAAAATAAAGCCTCCTTCATTAAGTGAGTGAATATCTCCAATCAACCTGGAGGTCTTGGCAGATAGAGGCGGGAGCTTGCTGCATACAACGTGAAGCCTTGCACCCAATTTTCAGAGTCCATTTAGCCTAGGGTCTCGCGAAGCTTCGGTTGAGGGAGTGAGGTGGGGCCGAAGGAAAGAGACCAAATAGTCGAAATCTTCCACAAAAGCATCCCCAGCCCTATGACCCCGTGGAGGCTTCAGAGGCTGCTTTTTCTTACTGAGGCTTCTTCCCAGCATCTAAGAAGTTTTCTGCTATTTGGAGACTTAATTCAACTGACAGCCCTTGGGAAAATGGCATCTCTCACCCCAGGCTCTAAGAAGCATAAAGATACCTTAAAGCAAGCGTCCCCAAACTGTGGCTCACGGGCTAAATCTGGCCCACTTGTGTGGCCTGTTTCTGTGTGGCTCACAAGCTAAGAATGGTCCTTACATTTTTAAGTGATTGAGAAAAGTTTTCGAAGATTATGTTGTGGCACGTGAAAATACATAAAATTCAAATATCCGAGTACATGAAGTTTTATGGAAACTGGTCTGCCCACTTGTTTGTCTGTTGTCTACAGCTGCTCTGGAACTACAGCATTGAGAAGTTGCCATGGAGACCACCTGGCCACCCGCCCCTCCTCCCCTCCAGGACCCAAAGCATTTCCTCCTGGCGCTTTCCAGAATAGACTGTCGACCACTGCTTTAAACAAAGAAGGTGCGGTTCATGAGCCCAACAAGACGCTGAGCCTGGCTGGGTGTGGTCACATCCGAAGCAACTTGTATTTACCCTGTCAACTGTTGTGGATTCTCCTTGCTTCTGTTGCTAAGTCTAATAAATGCCTTAATGGTACAGTTCTGAGTCTCATCCAATCCCTCTCCCTCACTTTCCTATTCATTCAGAACTTCTGCTCCTGGATTCTCAAAGGGTGAAAAGCATCTAGTGGGAAAACTTGTTCCAATTCCAGTGGGACGAAGTCAGAGGCAGGAGGCACCAGCTTCTCTAAGGACCATGCCCTGCTCTCTCCTGCCTCGTTCACCAACTGCTTCAAGTGTCCCCTCAGTCATTGAGGGATAGGAAACAATGCTGGCATGACCTAAGCACCAAAGATCTGTACTTTCCCCTTAACAATCATTAAACATTTTTTTTCATTTGCTAACTAACCCTTGGTATTGAAAAGTTGGGGCTTCAGTAAAAATCAAATCGGTGTTTGCATATAAAGTTTTTTGCTGCTATTCACATGCTTTGTCAATCTCCGAGAGGACCAGTGGCAGACTAGAAAGCGTCAATTCATTTGGGAGGAGGCTTCAAAAGCTAACTGTATTCCCTTACCAACAACTGGGCAGCTGCCTTTAACAACGATCCGGATTGCATCTGCTGAAGTGCTAAACACGGGTCATGAATTCCAACTCAACAAGGATGCTACTCAGGTGTTCGGTATTTGACGATCACTAGTTCAGAGCACCTCCCAGCAAAGTTACATGGAGTGACAGGTGAGACTGGTTTGAGGCGGGACCCAGAACTGCAGCCCAGGAATCTGCCTGGCGAGCTGAGCTCTGCCACAGCCTCGCAGAGAGGGAAGTTGCTGGTCTTTCTGGAGCTGGCAGAGTTGGCCACAATTAGAAGTCCAAAATGTGAACCACTCACTGCTTCTCCTTAGGAACCACGACACGGTGTGCCTGGCAGGCGTTCTGAGAGCCAGGGGGCGGGTGCACCCGGGGGCTGGGCAGGACACACATCACCCAACCGGGACCACTGAGGCAGCCACCGACCGGCATTCCTGTCTACAGGCTCAGATCCCCTCACCCAGGTGGCCACACCTTCTGCAAAGTGCTGGACTGGAGCATCCATGGCACAACTCTGGGGAGCTGAGTGGGTTTCTCATCTTTAAGAAAGCAGCAGGCCGGGCTGCCCGCGCCTAGCTCTCTCCGGGTCTGAGTTCATTCTCCTGAGTCTGCCTTAGTTCCAGGGTGGTTAATTCGGAAGCGGGGCAGGAGTCAAGTTGCCTCCTACCTGCTCTGCTGATGCTCCAGCCCCATCAAGAGCCAGCTCCTCACCTTCTATAAGGCACAAAAAGTGTCTTAAATTAAGCCAGGGGACAGTACAGAGGGATAAGAGGAGGCCACAAAGAGAGGGCCTCAACTCCTCTCGGGCCAGGGCTCCCTGCGGAACTCCAGGGTCCCCTCGCCAGCCAGAGGCAAGAGAAGTGCAGAGGCAGCCACGAGGCGCCCAGTTCGACGGCGTTTCTGTGGGTTCTGCTGTCGCCCGCGGGGTCCTGCTCCCAGAGCACGCCCGGCCCGCAGGGTGGGAACACTAGGACGGCAGTGCCCAACGGGCTGGCGTGCGGGTCAGGATAGCAACCTCGGCGGAGTCGGCGCCTCTGGGCCCCCCCGCCTCCGCGCGGTGAGCACCCAGGAGAGGACCTCGGGCGCCCCGCAACCTCCCGGACCCCGTGGGCCTCCAGGTCGTTCCGCTTCCCGCTGCCGCGCCCCCTTCGCGCGCCCAGGTGCCGACCCGGTGCCCACGCCGCTCCGAGCGCCAGGGGACGGCGGGGACCCGAGTCCAAAGCCCGGCCGGCCCCCCGCCGCGCCCCCCGCCCGCCGAGCGTACCCATGGCTGCGACTCCGATGGCTCCTGCGACCGGCGGGCTGGACGCGCTCCTGGCAGGTGGGACGCGCTCTTGGCAGGTGCGGCTCTTCAGACCTGGCGTCCAGGCCCTGCCCCGCAGCCCCGAGTGCAGCCACAGCTCTGCGAGGCGGGGCCCCCGGCTCCACCCGGGGGGCGGTGCCGCGGGGAGCAGAGGTCGGCGCTCCCGAGCCCCCGCGCGTGGACCGCAGCCCCAGCCCCGGTGCGGGCGGGAATTCCCCGACGGGAGCGCGGCAGGCCCGGGGAGGGTGGGTCTCAACGCAGAGTCCCAGGCCCCAGCCCCAGGCCGGCCGACTCAGGAGGTAGGGGCTGGGGCCCCAAAATGTGCATTTCTCACAAGTCTAACCACACTTTGGAAACCACTGCGGGAGGAACGCACGTTTCTGGGTGGGGAGGCAAAACACGATGGGACAGGGGTCAGCTGTGTGAGTGTGTGTGTGTGTGTGTGGGGGGGTGTGGGTGTGGGTACGAGCATGTTTGTGAATGAGGATTGAGCGTAAGTGCGTGTGAGAATGTGTGTGTGTGATGTGTGCGTGAGGGGGGTGTGTATGAGAATGTGTGTGTGTGGCTTTATTTTGAGATTCAGCCTTTGAAAGCATTTCTGGGGGATTCTACATTTTCTTTAAGAATTACCAGGCCAGGCGCGGTGGCTCACACCTGTAATCTCCACTTTGGGAGGCCGAGGCCGGCGGATCACTAGGTCAGGAGATCGAGACCATCCTGGCCAACATGATGACACTCTGTCTCTACTAAAAATACAAAATTAGCTGGGTGTGGTGGCGCATGCCCGTAATCCCAGCTACCTGGGAGGCTGAGGCAGGAGAATTGCATTAACATGGAAGGCGGAGGTTGTGGTGAGCCGAGATCAGGCCACTGCACTCCAGCCTGGAGACAGAGTAAGAAGTAACAATCTGTCTCAAAAAAAAAGGGGGGTGGGGAAGGGGGAATGAAGGTGAGTTTCCACAGCCTTTTTGTTTCAATCATGCTGAAATACTCACAACATAAAACGGTCTGAAGTGCACAGTTCAGCGGCATTAAGTACCTTCTCATTGTTGTCCCACCATCGCCACCATCCAGCTCCAGAACTTCATCTTCCCAAACGGAAACCGTGGACACATTACACAGTCCTCCCCGTCCACCCTGGGCCCAGGCTCTGACACCCGCCATTCTCCTTTCTGTCTCCACGAATCTGCCAAGTCCAGCGTCTCGGGGAAGAAATGGACAGTGTTTGCCCTTTTGTGTCTGGCTTCTTTCACTTGGGTGATGCCCTCCAGGCTCTTCCACAGTATGAAGCGCGTCAGCGTTCCTTCCTTCTGAAGTTGAGGCATATTCTGTTGTGTGTACACAGCACGCTTTGTTCGTCCACTCACCTACCTCTATTACCTCTTGAGTCTTAGCACTCCCCCAGCCAGTTTTTCGGGAAGATGGAGGTGCTTAGGGAGAAACAGAGACTGCTATTCCCCACAGGCGGCTGGACCTGCCGTTCCTGTGCTTTCTTCATTGCAGCTGAAGAGTAAGAAACTCTTCAAATAGTTGCTTCTTTGAGACACACAGGGTAGTGGTTGATGTTACCTCCCGAAATGGGGGCTGCAAGTCACGGGACCTCATGAAGTCGAAAAATGCAGCCTCGGCTGAAGGAGAGGAAAGCTTGCTGTGGCAGGTTTGGAAGTGCACCCACAGTGGCAAACCTGCCAGATATGCTGGGAATAGAAAGGTGGGCTTGTGGTGTGGTTCGTTTAGGTCACGGTCTTCTCCACAGGGTGGTGTTTCTGTTGCTGAGCTCATGAACCCTGGAGTCCCGAGCTCCTGGAAACACACTCTTGGTCTCAGCCAGCGGTTCTTAAAGTGTGGTCCCTGGACCAGCAGCGTCAGCATAACCCAGAAACTTGAGAGGAATGCAGATTCTCAGGCCCCGCCCCCGATCTATAGAATCTGAACTTCTGCAGTGGCTGCAGCAACTTCTCAGTAGTTGTGAGACCAATGCTGTTTCTTCCACATGCGCATTTAATCCTTTATTCAAGCATTACTATTTATCACTTCCCAGTGCCAATGACCATGCTAATGGTGGCATTGGGCAGAGTGGATGGCCAGTGCAGAGACAGGCCTGTGCCCACAGAACTCACATTCTTGTCCCTTAAAGCAAGGCCAGAAGAGGCAAGGGACTCACAGTGGAGAAGCCTAATGAAGAACAAAAACCGAGAGGGTTGAAGAGACAGGCTCTGCAGATCCTAATAGATCAGCCAATCCCTGGAGGGCCGCCTCTCACCGGGCTGCTCCCTAATAGTACGTGGAGGGGAGAGATAATAGTGTAAACCAAAAAAAAAATTCGTTTTGTTTTTTTCTTTTTGAGATGGAGTCCTGCTCTGTTGCCAAGGCTGGAGTGCAGTGGCATGACCTTGGCTCACTGCAACCTCCGCCTCCTGTTTTCAAGTGATTCTCCGGCCTCAGCCTCCGGAGTAGCTGGGATTACAGGTGCCTGCCACCACGCCCAATTAATTTTTGTATTTTCAGTAGAGATGGGGTTTCACCATGTTGGCTAGGCTGGTCTGGAACTCCTAACCTCGTGGTTCGCCTGCCTCTGCCTCCCAAAGTGCTAGGATTCCAGGCGAGAGCTACCGCGCCCGGCCCAAAAGTACATTTCTAAGGCCTCTCAACCATCTAAATGGACTTCCTCCTCCACCAGGGCACTCTTAAAATTTAACCTTAGAGACTGCTTCAGGCCATGATGGGAAGTGGGGGTTGGATGTGCCTCCTTCACCTCTTGGGCATGGCACTAACATCAGCGCAGACCTTAAGTCTAATAAAAAACATTTACAATCTATTCTCTGTGCCTGCTACCTGGAGGCTTCACCTGCATGGTAAAACTTTGGTCTCCATCACCTCTAGTTGCAACCCTCAGCCTCTTCACAGCGCACCTCTGCTGGGCTACTCTGGTTATTATGCAGAACACAGGGCTGCTCATGTCTCGCTCTCTTCCTGTCCCACCGCCATGACAAAACCTTCAGGAGATTCTCCCTGGCCGTAGGATAAATTCCAAACTCTGAATGTTGCACATAAGACACTTCACGCTGCAATGCCAGCTTGGTTTCCAACACCCATTCTTGCCATCGCAGACTCCCTGCATACGTTTCCTCCAAATAACCAGGTTTTTTATATCTCAGAACTGTGCACAGTCTGCAGTGTCTGCCAGAAACACCCTCCCCTATTTTGAAGTGTCTGTCTTTGTTAAGTTGGCCTGACCCTTCCTGGTGCGGTGTACATTGTTCTGGTACAGACACTGATGACATAGTATTGTCATGAGGGGTCCCCACAGAGCGGGACAGGACGTGGCCCACAGTGGGTGGCCAGCATATGTGACGGTAAGAGGCAGGAGAACATGGTGTGGTTCCCTTGGCTGCTGTGCACTCACCGTGTGGCCGTGCTAGGCGGGGGTTCCATTTCACTCTGGCCCAGGCCATTTTCTTCTCCTGGTTTCCTTGTTTGGAGGGCGGTGAGAAGGGAGGGCAGCTGGAGGAGTGGATTGGATTTAGGATTGGTGGCTCTGGCCTTGAGCATAGCATTCTACTTTTCCAAATGACTGCTAATAATAAAAACAGCTACTGAAGACATGGTCAGCTCCCGTTCATCAACGACGAGGCTGTTTCATAGCTGCCTGGGCAATTGTGTGCCACTCAGATAGAATGACTGCACGTGAAATGAGCTCACTTTCAAAGTCACAAATTCATTGTTTATGAAGGCCCAGAATCTTGCCAGAGTTTTTACTGGGTTGTCTGTTATTTGTTCAAGACCAAGTAAACAGAAAGTTGGAGGCGGGGCCACGTGCTGGGATGGTGAGGTGCAAATCCAGGAGCTTCTGCTTAGGAGGAGGACCCGTCCAGTGGAGTCCCAGATGTCAAGCAGCTGGGTGCAGGGCTTCCAAGGGGAAAGGAGGCCTCCAAGCAGAAAGGACAGGTGAGGAAAGACCCAGGAGTGAGGGGGCGCATCGGGCTCTGGAGCCGTCCAAGACACCCCACAGCTGCAGGGAAGAGGTTGGGGTGGAGTCTGGAGCCATAAGGGAGGGGCGTGAAGAGGTGAGGGGGCTAAGAGCGTAGCTGAAATTGTTGCACATTGTTTAAGGTTGTTAATATGGCGTCTGCTTTTTTCAAAATAATCGAGACATCACATGGTTATCTTCACCTCTCAGGGTCTTGCTCTGTCACCCAGGCTGAAGTGCAGTGGCATGATCATGGCTCACTGCAGCTTTGAGGTCTTGGGCTCTTCACAGGAGCTCAAGAAATACGTGTTGAATGGCTAAATCATCTCACTTACCCTTCACAGGAAAGTAAACTCATAAGTAAACGCTCCTTCTAGCCTCCGTTTCCTAGGGGGAGATAAGGTACACCTCTGTGGAATGACACTCCACACAGGCAGGGCCAGACTCCAGGCCAGCCGCTCAGCTGCAGAGGCTGCGTGTGTCACCCCTGGCTGTCCAGCAGCTCAGGGACATTCTGCCCATACTTTTGTGTTTGACAGAGACGAGGTGAAGCAGGGCTGCCTGAAGCCCTGGGAAGATGGAAGGTTTAAGGAGCAGCTGTTTTTGGTTGAGAGATTCAGGGCCTGGGACAACAGGCTAGAGAGCAGGGTCCCAGCAGGCAGGCGATAGCCATGTTGTGATGGGCCCTTTAGCTGGTGACTGGCGTCTAGGAACCAGCCTGTAGAGGTGCGTGTCGGGCGGTGGTGCAGTGCCCCTCGTGTGCTCGTTTGATAGAATTGCCCTTGGGGGTGCCACTGTAACGTCTACTGGAAGCCTGTGGAGGTGGCCATCCTCCCAGGACCCCAAGGAGATGCACATGTTCTGTCCTACCTGCAGGGCCACTTGGGGTTTCCTCATCGATGGAAACTGCATTTCTTTTTCCACTGGCAACTAAAAGCCCACCACATCCCTCTCCTGCGACGGCCATCCAGGTCTAGAACCACAGGCATCTCCGGCTCAGCCCTACTCCCGTCTCTCTGTTTTCTGTTCCTGGGAGGTTTTGGTTTCTTCTCTCTATTTACTTTCCACCTGAGAGTCTGCCTGGAATTATTTATGGAACGATGTGAAAAGAGTTAAAATATCAATGAGTTGGCCGGGCGTAGTGGCTCACACCTGTGATCCCAGCACTTTGGGAGGCCAAGGCAGATGGATCACAAGGTTTAGGAATTCAAGACCAGCCTGACCAACATGGTGAAACCCCGTTTCTACTAAAAATACAAAAATTAGCTGGATGTGGTGGCGCACACCTGTAATCCCAGCTAATCAGGAGGCTGAGGCAGGAGAATTGCTTGAATGCAGGAGGCGGAGGTTGCCGTGAGCCGAGATCATGCCACTGCACTCTAGCCTGGGTGACAGAGCAAGACTCCGTCTCAAATAAATAAATAAATAAAATTAAAAGGCTGGGCAAGGTGGCTCATGCCTGTAATCCCAGTACTTTGGGAGGCCAAGGTGGGTGGATCGAGGTCAAGAGTTCAAGACCAGCCTGGACAACGTGGCAAAACCCTGTATCTACTTAAAATACAAAAAATTAGCTGGCACGTGCCTGTAATTCCAGCTACTCAGGAGGCTGAGGCAGGAGAATCCCTTGAATCTGGGAGGCAGACGTTGCAGTGATCTGAGATTGTGCCACTGTACTCCATCCTGGGTAACTGAGCAAGATTCTTTTCTCAAAAAAAAAAAAAAAAAAAAAAAAAGGCTGGAGTCTGGAGAAGTGAAAGCATTCAGGCTTAGTTTCCTGCAGTGGGAAAGGGTGGCACAGAGGCCAGACCCCTTCAGACGTGCCTACCCCCACACAGCTGGCTTGGGAGCCAGGTGGCTGTTTTCCCACATGAAGGAGGACATCTCCCTCCTCATTCAGGGTGTCTGGGGTGGGGGGCCAGGACTCCCTCTCTCCCTGCTTCTCCTACATCCACCTGTCCAGTGGATGCCAAGCTTCGACTGGTTGTCAGGCACGTGGCTGGGTCCCAGGAGAAACAGACCGAGGATGAGCCCTCCTCCCTGCCCTGCAGGAGCTCTGTTCCTGGGTGGGTTAGTCAGGTGCTCAGGACACCAGGTGGGGCAGTGCGTGGAGGGTTTCAAGGTCACGCCCTCTGTAACTGGCCAGCAGGTGTTGCCACTAGAGCCATAAGGGGCTTCAAAACACTGGCACCTGCTACTTCAAAACATGGAATCTTCTTGAGATTAAAAATCAAAACGATGGTGGCCTCTGTCGCTACACTTTCTAGAGTGTCTCTGTGTCTTCATCAGGGCAAATCATTCCTTGCAAGAACTATCTTGAAGGTGTTCAGTGAGCTGGCTCGTTAGAGCCGCCGCGGAGCCCTGTGCTCGGGTAGGACCCTTGCCTTTTGCTGTCAAGTGTCCCCTCTTGGCATTGGGGTCATAGGAAGCAGTGATTCTCACACCCTGATGTGCAGAGGAATCCCCTGGGGCTTGTGGGAATGTAGACTCCCGCCCGGTGGCTCTGGGTGTGGACCAGGACCCTCTGCTCGCAAGCTCCCAAATGCTTGTCTGTTCATGACTGCTGGGCTGCAGGTCACCCCTTCACCAACGACAGCTTAGATGGAGGCTTCTCTGCCTTGGCTGTCCTGCTGTCCTGGATGGATCACTGTCTGTTGCGGGGGTCTGTCACAGGCACTGACACGTTCAGCAGCGTCCCTGCCCTCCACCCCCTGGATTACAGTAGCACCCCCACCCTCCATCATGACAACCCCAAATTCCACAAACATTTTTGTTTGTGTCCCCGGGGGGACTGGGGCTTGGGAGCGGGGTGTTGAGAACCAGTTAGATGACTTCCAAAGATGCTCCCAAATCCAGTATTTTTTATGATGAAAAGTCCATATCAAATCACTCTAAGGCTGAAAAAGATGACTCTACAGCTGAGCTCTAAATGTCCTCTTAAAAATAGAAAACCCCAGATCAACCTGTCTTCTCGACGGCTACATGGAGCAGCCCCTCCACAAAGGCTGGGCACAGTGGCATTTGTGCCCTTGAAGGGGCCCTGAAGTGCGGATGACTGAGAGTGGATGGGGAGGGGATGCTGAGTCTCTGGCTCAGGTGTTTCATGCTGGGAGCTCACCAGGCGAAACAGTGTCCCCCACACAGCTCAGCACCAGAGCCTTCCTTGAAAGGCAAGAGGGCAATTCATCTTCTGCCTCAGCAGAATCGTCCCTTCCTTTACAAGGGGACTTTGCTCCACAATCTGACAGACCTGGGAAGTGTGTGGAGGTTTTACACACTGACTCAGTGTGAATCGGAGTCAGAGACAGGACAGCCGAACGCTGATTCCAGAGATAGGCATGTGGGCCCCGCCCCCCACCTCCCGGAAGGAGGGTGGCCTGGGAGAGGGGTCAGTTTGCACGAGGCCACTGCCTACACTGGTGCGTGCTTCCTGGAAAATGTGCCATTACTTTTCATTGCTCTGAAAGAAGTGAGACTGTTTCAACAGTCGGGGAAATGACTGTGCTTCCAGTAACAAAGACAGGTTTTCAGATGCAAAGTGACAAGTGCAGCTCCTCTGGAGAAATGTCCGTCAGCCAGTGCTAAGGGGACTGTGCACCACCACGAGCCGAGAAGTGGAGGCGATGAACGTGTGCGTGTGTGCGTGTGTGTGCGTGTGTGTGATATGGAAAAAAAATGGAAGGACAATTCAAAACCTTTTAATTTGTTTTATATAAGGAGAAGAATATTGAAAACAAGCACAAACGTTCGCCTTTTCCTCTTTGAGACAGGCTCTTGCTCTTAGCCGCATCATCGCGTCCCAGGGACCCAGCAACCCGAGGGGGCTACGCGGACTTTCCTCGCAGAGCCACATGGAGCATTTCTTCTCTGGGCTCAGTTCTAAAACCATGTCTCTTGCTCCCTTCAGTAAGGCGACCCCTCCACTGGTGCAGCTAATATTATGTGTGAGTAGAAAAATAACAGTGACACAATCCACACAAGATCCATGGAGGGGATTTATCTTAGGATGGAATTTTTCAATGACACTCATTAATGTGTGTGAATCTCCTTTGGTGGAATTGCACGGGGTGAGATAGAAAACGACAAAGAAATGCCGAGAGGTGCAGGAGGTTTTTTGGCATGGTGATGAGACATCCTTCCTCAAAGCCCACCCTGTCTCCAGGTAAATATTCACGGAGGCAGGAGGAATAATGGATGAAGAAGGTTACAGTGGCTCAGAACTACGGTTCTCACTCACCCAGGGGCTCTTACCATCTGCCAAGTGGAGCCCTTTTGTGGGTGGGGATCGGAGGAAGTGGGTGCTCTGGACCAGTTGGGCAGAGCTCCTGTTGCAGAGACAGCTGTGGACCCAAGGCTTATGTGGGTGGGCAGAGCAAAGACGGCAGAAACCTGTTGCTCAATGTTTATCTCAAGGAAAATGAGCTCTGAGTCAGGTTGAAGGTCTGGTCATTCTAGGTGCTCCTACACAGTATTTACCAGGAACCAAAACTTCTAAAGTGGAGGCAACCTCAACTATGTGGGTTAAGAAACAATAGGAAACTCAAAAGACAGAGAAAATGCTGGAATGGAGCCTGGTGAAGTGTTGAAGGCAGTTATGTGGATGGGATGAGGGCTGGAGGATTGTGGATATTTAAATTTTCATTTCTATTTTTCGGTAGTTTATACATGTTCTACTAGGAGCAAGTACTGCTTTTATAATTAGAAAAAAGTATAGAGGCTATTTTTACAAAGAGAGGAGGGGGAAAGTTTATTGGATTTGCCTAGAAGATGAGATTGTGACTGGGTGGAGATAACAGTGATAAATTCATCTATTTTTAAGCTACACAAATCTAGGAAGTCTACAACACCTAGAAATGTAGGAACTTTGAGTGTAGATTCTGTTCTTCCTGTTTGGAATGTGCCCGTTGAAAGAAAAAATCTCATTTTAAATTTTTTACAATGTTTTACTTTAAAAGAGTACTGTATCTTCTAAACTTAAAACTTTTTTCCCCTCTAGTTTTGAAAGTGTTCCCCTTTGTCTCTTGGCTGCCAGGATGCGCAGAGCTAAATTTGGGGTTTAGTCTGGGTTGTTAAGGATAACAAACAGCCATCTCTTCCCTCTTTTACTTAATGCCCATTCTTTCATGCTTGCTTGAATGATTTTAGTGATTATGTCTTTATTACAAGCCCCCTACAATCCTTTTGACTGGGGTAGAGTAATAGTAAATGATGTTATTTGACAGAGAAACTGTGAATTCAAGAGGAGCAGGGATTTCCCTCAGTTATGGTGTCAAAGCTGGAGCTCAGATGATGCTGGACTCCACACTTGGGTCACTGAGCTAGAATCCGGCCTCTGAGATTCCTCGCCCAGTGCTCCTTTCACGCTGCCAAGCTAAGCAGAGGACAATGCTCTTAGCTTCTGTGACTGCTTGTCACGGATGGTGACAGAGGGACCATATTACCTCCCACTCCCGGTCACGCCCACCTGGAAAGGTGGGAAGTCATTTGCCAGGCAGCGTGGGCCCTGCTGTTGCCCCACTGCTGGAAGCACCTTCTCAGAACCAGTCAGGCAGGGCTGCCACAGCTGACGGTGACAGTATTTCCCAATCTTGGTTTCAGAGCAAGGTGAGTTCCTCCAGAGGCTTGCTGTCCTCATCCTGTCGTGGTTTGGTGGCGTTTCTGTTCAAATGTCTGTCCCTCTGAGGGTTCGAGTCCCCCCATGTGTCCTAGAGCACCGTGGCGCCATCGCCCGGCGCGGCTGGGGGTCTGGCTGTGTTATTCCACTTGGCTACCACGACACAATTCCACAGGCTGTGGTTTAAGCTGCAGATGTCACTGCCTCGCAGTTCTGGAAGCCAGAAGTCCAAGATCAAGGTGTCAGCAGGAGCGGCCCTTCCGAGGGCTGTGAAGGAAGGATCTGTTCCAGGCCGCTCTCCTTGGCCTGTGGACGGCGATCTTCCCTGGTGTCTTCACTCAGCTTCCCTCTGTGCGAGTCTGTGTCCAAACCTCCTCTTCTCATGAGGATACCAGTCTTATTGGCTTAGGTTCCAGGCTAGTGACCTCGTGTTGACTTAATTGCCTCTCTAAAGACCCTACTCCAAATCCAGTCACCTTCTGGGGTTCTGGGGGTCAGGACTTCAGCACAGGACTCTGGTGGGGCACAGCGCAGCCTGCAGGCTTGCCCCCAGCTCTGCAGAGGCCTGGGTGGCTGCGTGGTGCTGAGTGACCAGGTCAGCCGGATCTCCCTATGTATTGTGGCAACTTCCCCCACCTCTCTGCCCATGGTTTCTTCACAGGAAGCCACTGCCCACCTGGCAGCATTGTTCTGTGGATTAAGGGTCACGCTGGAAAGTGCTGGCACCTGGGAGGAGTGCAGGAAGAAGGTGTGGTGACTGTCCCTGACACAGAAGGACCAGCCTTTGAGAGGAGGAGGCCCTGCCTGCTCTCCTCCTGAGCTGATGGGTCAGTCACACCAGGACCAAAGTCTGCCTGGGCTGTGTGGGCGCCCCTTCTCTGAGCCGCACACCAGCATCTACTGAACAGCGTCTGGAGCTCAGCTCGGTGTCTTGTCCAGAGACGCTGGCACCCTTGGCTTCTCGACAACTCTCGGATCTGGGTGTGGGTCTAATCTCAGCAGCGGTCCTGCCCATTTCTAGAGCCTCGCAGTTCAGCCTCGTGTCTTCACCTGTGGCTCTGTTGCAAGGCTCAGAAACCTCCTAGGTCAGTTCCAGGTGACTCCTGCCAGCACACCAGTGGGAGCCACCACCCCGTCTCAGCCAGAGCCACCACATTCCAGGCAAATGCCAACTGGCACAGACTTCAAGGAACAATTGTAGCCATCACTCTTGCCTCTTCCAAATGGAAGAGTGTATTATTGGGGTCCCTCTAGCATGCATTTCACTCCCCTCTGTGAGGCAGGGGATGCCAGGCCCTCCCCTGACTCGCAGAGGGAGATACAGGAGTGAAAATGAATCTGCTCAAGTAACATGTGGACAAGAAGGCACAAGCTCCAGACTCCCGTGCCGCGTCCTTGTCCAATGTATGCACAGCATGACAAGCCCAGACCATCACTGGACATCAGGCCAACCTTGCCAGGCCACCTTGTACATCAAGAGCACATTTAAATGAGCAGATTTTTACAGCTGCACAGTAGTCCACTGTGGATGTACCATGGCTTATACAAATGATGCCCCATGGATGGAGATTACATTTTCGTGGAATGGAGTCACCACCTCGCGGAAATCCGTCAAATGATTAAACCGTTCCGGATGGCTGCTTCTCCTCACTCAGGCTACCTTGCCATCTTGCAGTCCTGCTCAGCAGCTGTCTTCTATGCAAGGGGCTGGCTCTATTTGTTCCCACCTGGTTAATATCCGAGATAAGGTTCTAACTAGAGTTTTAATTCCAGCGTTGCCTCAAAAGCAGTGTTGTGAGGGGGAAGCAGGGCGTTCCCGTTTAGTGAGTACTGAGTGTGAGTTTGGGAAGGCAGACATCTGGAGAGGGAGGGTGGTGGATGCACAACAGTGAGAATCCACCTGATGCCAATGCACCCTATGCTTAAAATGGCTAAACTGACACATTTTGTGTATATTTTACCTCAATTAAAATAAGCAGGACCTATGGGAAAACCCCCAAATTTACTGAATAGCAATAAATTCCCAAGAAACTGCCCCGCCAGTCTTCCTGCGTCACTAAGGGAAGATCTAACTGATATAGATGTTTCCCTGCAGGGTCAGCAGCCGATGTCCCAACTTAGAGACGGCTCCTCTCCCCACTCGTATCATAAGCCAGGGTTGGCCACTTTCCAAATTTACCTTTATCTGACATGGGCTCTTTCTAGACTTCTATTTATACTACTACATGGTGACTTGAGTTTTATGGTTTCTAGATGAGGCGTTTATGACTAGACAATCCAGCTCAGCGCTAGGCTCTTCTCCCAGACCTGCTGATGTTTGCCTTGAGGTTTATTGGTCTGGGCTGGGATGTCAGTGGCGCGGAGCAAATGTACGCTGCAAAGTCCCAGTGGCATCATGAGTGCGTAAGCGGGCTGTGGATTCTGGTGGGTCACAGTGACCCTTCACCTCTTCCATCTCTTCTCCCCCTTGCCTTACCATTGGTGGGTAGCAAATGTTTCAGACGCCACAAGGCCCTTGGCTGCTAGGTGCCCAAGGAGTGCATAGCATCTCAAGTTTTCTTTCCTTAACTGGTCACGTAAGAAGACAGCCTTGATAGTCCTTCAAGGCGAAAACCGAGCTATTTTTATTATTTTGTTCTGTATTTTATTTAGTTCCATCACTGGAACTACATGGGGATGAGTGACAGGGAGCTGATCTACCTGCTGGGACCAGCAGGCATACCAGAAGCAGAAACAGCACCTGCGATCTGAGCCATCATGTGACCTGGTTCAGGGATCTTGACTGCGTGGGGCATAGGGGGTGCGCCTGGCCGCCTATGCATTATTCCAGAGTTCTCATCTCGAAAGCCAGTAAGGGAGGGGAGAAAGATGGACTTCTTGCTACGACTGAAGGGGAAAGGCCAGAGGTCGCAAGGTATCCACATGCACTTGGGAGTAACTGGTATGATTTAGATCCTGACCACGGTCCAGCAAAGCATTCATGCAGGTCCTCGGAAGACGTGACCCTTGCTTGTGAAATCTGTATCACGGAAACTTCCACAGAAGCAGAGAAACTGGTATCATGCTTCCCCACACACCCAACTTCAGTCTCAACAATGGCCAGCATTCTGTCAGGCCCGCGGTCTCTACTCTTTGTTTTCTTCCCCGCTCAAGTATTTTAGAGAAAATTTCAGACCCCGTGTGATTTCACCCTTGAGGATTTTGGTACCCTGTTTCCTTAGGACTGCTGAACAATAAATACCCAGCGGCCACTCCCAAATGGTCAGAATGTCATTTTAATACAGACGTGGTACAGAATGTTTAATTACAGCGGGGCAGTGATTCCAGTTAAATAAAATTAAAAACCTTTATTTTCCCAAATATAAAATTACTAAATTAATGTCTTAAAAGAAAATATAACATGGTGACAGCTTTAAATTACACCACCATTCACCACAGGATTTATGATTTACCAATTACATACTCCACCATTTTGGCAAAAGGATGAAATTCTTAAAACAGTTTATAAACCTAATAAAGACTGTATACATCTCCATATTGCACATTTTTATGTACAAGAATAAAAGAGTCAAATGTATTGCATATACTGGAACAGCACAGATTTATCACAATGACACTTAGTGCAGAAGCTGATGTATTAAAAATGTAGAAATGTAATACATACATGTACAGAATGCCGGGACCGCATTAACAATGATATGTACATAACAATATACTGTACTACTTTGTACTTTTCAGCATAGTTGTGTTTATTAATATAGGCCTTTGGTTCTAAACTGCTTGACTAGTTTTAAGCTCACATAATTCCTTAAGCGTTCATATTTTTTTAAATGCAAGGAAATGAGTATAAAAGCACTAAATCTCCTGGTTCACTGGTACAAAAATTACAACGGTCAGTTCCCTTAGGTCATCAAAAACTAGTCACAAAAATAGTTCTTGTATTCAACCTGAATGTGCCACAGGAAAAAAAAAAAATATTTTCAAGATTTTCCAGCTTAGCCTCGAGGCAAAAGGCCCCCCCAGGCATCAATGTCAGTGCGGCCCTCCCTGCCATGTAGATCCCAGAACCTTTTTTCTGTAGGCCATTTATTCTAACACTACTCTGCAAGGAAGATAAAATCTAAGTCCAGCTCAAGAGTGTCTACCACATCTTTGTTAAGACACAATGAAAACTCTGAATATTGCCAGTGAGATTTAAAAAAATATGTGTACCCTCTTACAACTCCTATAGAAAATCTGCTAAGAAATCACATAGTTCTTTATTTCCTTTCTCTCCCCTTCCCCTTGGCATCTCTCTGTGCTCGGTCTCCCCAGTGATTGGCTTTGGAAAGCATCCTGAGTTTGCAAATGACAAAGCAAGTCCCCATGCACGGGCCATGAGGTGTCATCACACGACCGAAGACGAGCTGGTCATCCCGTGAACCATTGTGCTTGTTGGAGTCCCGCTGATGGCATTGAAGATGTGAAGGGAATTCGGTAAGACGCTCGTCTTCTCCTCCAGGGGGCAGATCTTGAGGCCAGAAACACAATGTTACTGAGTGCAACGGAACATTACCATATGTGACACAATGTTACCATTTGCAGTGCTACATTGCCACGTGTAACACAACGTTACCATTTACAGAGTGTAAGGCAAGGGTGCCACGTGGGACACAATGTCACTGAGTGTAAGGACACAGAGATTTCTCAAAGCGCTGCACCCACATCAAACACACAAGTCGTCATCTGAGGCTCACTCCAACGTGTGAGTGATGTACACCCAGAAAGCCTGGCTGGTGGTCTGCAGAGGGAGACTCAGCTTATCTAGTAAATGACTGTTTTCAGGTAAGGATTATAAGGAGAAAGTCAAGAACAGCACATTTTGTTTCCTTTACAAGCTAGTGAATGGACAGCCTTCTACATTCACCAGGTCATAAGGCAACTTGAATCTACTTAAGGCAACTTGAGGTCTACTTACAGGTGCTTGACTGGGACACCACCTAGCCTTGACCTTGAAACAGCCTTTCAAAATGAATTTGGAGCATTTGTGTTTCTCTCCTGCCTCCTTTTCTCAGGGTCTTACAGACCTTGTCTTGGGGGAGGCTGGCTACCCCTCTGACCCTGACCAAGTGTCTTTCCATGCCCGGTGGTGCCTGGAGGGATCTGAGTGCAGGTCTTCACCTCCAGCAGAGGCTCCCCTGGAAACACCAAAAGCAAGTCTACCCCACCACGGCCCTTCAGGGGTTCAGAGGGGCTCAGTCTTCCTAGTTGTTGGCATAATGGGAAGTTCAGGGTGAAGGAGAGCAAGCACATGAAAGCTCCCTGTACTTTGGGAGTTGAACAGTTTCAGCCCATGAGCTCTTCCTACTTTCATCGTCTCTAGTGCCCAATGCCAGCACCCACTGATTCCGCTCCATTCTATAGGAATCTGGAGGCTCCACAGAAAAGAGCTCAAGTTTTTCCCAAAAATTGGTTCCCATGAGTCCCTTCTGTTCTGCTTAATTATTCAGACATTCATTTCTCAAATTGTTTCCATTTTTTTCTACTTTTTTAAAATTTGAGATGGAGTCTCGCTCGCTTTGTTGCCCAGGTTGGAGGCTCATGGTGCGATCTTGGCTCACTGCAGCCTCCACCTCCCGGGTTCCAGCAATTCTCCTGCCTCTGCCTCCCGAGTAGCTGAGACTACTGGAGTGCACCACTATGCCCAGCTAATTTTTGTATTTTTTAGTAGAGACGAGGTTTCACCATGTTGGCCAGGCTTGTCTTGAACTCCTGACCTCAGGTGATCCACCTGCTTCTGCCTCCCAAAGTGCTGGGATTACAGGTGTGAGCCATGACGTCTGGCTTCTACTTTTAAAAATGTCCAGAAGAGGTGCTTTCCTCTGCCCATGTACTGCCATTATGCCAATGTCTGCAGCTGCTCAAACTGAAAAACGTAATAGTCTGAGTCAGATGATCAGAAAAGTAAAATTTAAAAATGACATTACCATCCCAGCTGAACGTGTTAGCATGGAGGAGAAAAAAAGCAAGTGAGTTAAAGCTCACACACTGATGTTCGTTTCCTGCAATGAAAATGTCCTAACTAAACTGTCAGGGGAGAGGACAGCTGCCACAAATGGCCCTAGCTTCCACTGTGCCAGAAGGAAGGATGGTCATGGAGGGGCCAGACAGAGCAGTCTGGTATCAAGATGCTAATGTCAATTATGAAGATGGGACAGTGACTTGGATGAACCCCTCACAAACAACAATGTAGATGCTGCTGTGGGCATTCCCTGGGTACTAGTCACCATCTCCTCTGTGATGACTAAGCCCACGCATGGAATTTGACTGAAGAAACCCAAAGGAAGGAGATTACCAGCAAAGTAATCAAGGAAGATGCCCGTAATGACAGGGAACTTCCAGGAAGAATCTGCTGGGGCGCCGCGGCCAGCTGCACATCGTCAAAAATGGAATCGTTCCGTATTTTAAAATGGCAAAAACATTGAATGCAACAGACAATTCTTAAACCAGGCTGGCAAGTCCTGCTTTTTTCAAAGGATTAAAGGAATAATGTTGTAAGAACAGTATGGATATTTTTGAGTGATTTTTTCTTTTCTTTTCTTTTTGGCTAGACAGGGGTAGGGAGAGAGAAAGCTTAGGGAAACTGTCCACCTCTTAGAGCCTCGCAGAGGCAGGCCTGCTCTCCCCGCTTGCTGTAGATAACAGCAAATGGGCAATCTGTTAGCTGTTCCCAAATGACCTGGGGCTAGAGCATGGCAGGAGTGTGGTATGCTACATTCTCCTTCAGAGGTCACAGTTCTGGAAGGAGATCAGGCGGCCTAGGTCATTACACGGCGTGCTTGAAACCCCTAACCAAGAACTCCAAGTTGTCGGAGCCAGTGAGGAACTTACTTGCTCATGCATGATTTCCGACAGCTCTTTGGCCATTTCCCTGTAGTTGGCTTTCATTTCTTCCTGATACTCTAGCTGGTCTTCTTTAATTAGACGTTCATTTACTGCTAAGGCTTGACCGCAAGCTTCCACAAATTGCCTGGAATGGTACAGGTGGGGGAAACAAAGACACACAGAGGACAAGACATGAGTCCAACCAGCGGCATCTCTTTCCAGATGGACACAGAAATGACCAACACTTGAAGAGAAAAAGACGTTTTCAGTGAGCTTTACCTGAAAACTTCCTTCAGTAACTTCACTTTATTGTCAGGATATCGCTTTGTGTTTGTGTCATCTAAGAAAGCTCGTGCATATGCCAGTGGGCCGGCGTTGACCTAGAGAAAGCAAAGAGTTTCAGTTGCATTAGGGAGAAAATCACCACAATCGTCAGTTCAGTTTTGGTTTGCAGGGACTGAAAAACCTGTTTGCATGAGCTACTCACAATCCCTGCCTTCCAGGAACTTAAGCCTGAAAGAAAACCATAAAGCTCACTCTGTTATACATCTCTTGATTCCATGACCTCAGCCATCCTCAGGGCACTTGTGATGATGGCTTATTTTATGTAAGAAGAAATCAGTGCTTGGGAAACTTAGGGGCCTGTTCAAGTCTGAACAGCCAATAAGCAAAACACCAGAGATCACAGCCCGGGTCTTCTAACTCCAGGTCAAGAATTTCTACTTCCAAGGTGTTTAGCCACTGGGATTTGTGCTGTACTACACTGAACTAAAAGGCCAATCTGGTGAATTCAGTGAAAAATGGAAAAATGTAGTAAATATTCCAGTTTTTAAAAACCAATTGTTCATTTCATTGAATTGTGTAGACAGCCATGGACAAACAGATTTGCTCTCCTTGGATGACGTGTGAGGTGTGCTGGAGAGTCAGATGTCAGGAGCAGACAGCAGGGGTGACTGAACCAGAGCACCACTGCGGTGGGCCGAGACGTGCCATTGCCTGGGCAACAAGAGTGAAACTCCATCTCAAAAAAAAAAAGAAATAAAGTTCAATGGTCCAGCCCTACCCTGGACTGGTACCACTCCTTTCCGGTGGCCTTTCCATAGGGGCCGGATATTCCCAGATCATGTTGATTGAGTGCTTTTGCTTTTAGCTACAGAAAATGGTGGCCTCTGGCCCTGTTATGTAATCACTCATGTTGCTGGAATACCTATGTTCACTTGCTAACTTATTTTGGTACATACGTCCTTGAGACTATAAGGAAAGAGATTGAAAACAGCTGTAAATACTTTTATGGTGAACGACACTTACAAAAATGTTAGGCAACCACTCGTGGTTATTTAGTGTGGATCTGACAGGAAGTCGACAAAATATAATTTCAGAAAATAACCAAAACCTATGTATTATAATCTACATGTAATTTTCATAAACATACTCTTCTTGAAAGATAAAACAATGGGTTATACAAATACATATATACACACATATACATATATATATATATATAAACAAACATGTGCTTTAACTATTTGTATAGACTTAAAAATACCAAGAAAGCAAGACTCATACTTGTTACTGAAGGGAAGTGATTTAACCTTTACCAATTAACTAGGAAATCATATAAGCAAGGTAACTTCAAAAACCTCTTATTCAAGTATAATATACAATGGGAAAGTGCATATATCACAAGTGTATAGCTGGATGAATTTTCACAAACTGAACATATATATTAGCATCTAGATCAAAGATGACCGTTTCAATAAATGGTGTATATCACTTGGAAGGCCATATGGAAAAACTATATCTTGACCCTCACACTATAACATATACAAAAATCAATTTCAGATGGACTGCAGACCTAAATGTGGATGCTGAATAAAGGAGGAAAACATAGGACAGCATCTTGGAAATCTTGGAGTAGACACAGATTTCTTAAAGAGAACATGCTACCAATAAAGAAAAAATTGATTGGGCTATGTTAAAATAATGAATTCATTAATCAAAAGATATCATTAAGAGAGTAAAACTTAAGGGACTTTTTTGGATACAATTTTTGTGGAAAACAGAAAACAACAGTTTTATAGGAAAACCTACTGCTCTCCACTCTTCCTTGTATTTAGAAGAGTCTTGATGTTTCTAACTGGGCACCCAGAATTCTCCGAATACTGACAGACCAGGGCAGTGTATGGAGATCTGGCTCTTCTCCCCCATAGACAGCTTAGTCAGTCCTCATGGCTGGGGTTCCTGAGGCTTCCGCCCCGTCTGATACCAGAAGAAATGTCACAAATGATGGGGGGAGGGAACAGGGATCACTTGGTAAGCCAAGGCTCTCAAGTAGGCCTTGTTGGTGGAAATGACTCGCAAGTCACCCAGGGGCCAGGGCTTCCCCCGCTGCCTTTGGCCTGCTGTGTCTGGCTCACCTGAACACTCACGCTGCCCTGGAGTTTGAGCTGCAGTTTGATCATGTCCACCTCGGCCGAGGAGCACAGCTGCCGGAGCTCCGCCACCTTCTTACTCATCTCGTCAATGGCCACCTCGATGGGGTTCAGGTCAGTGTGGTGCTGGTACATGACCGGGATGCGCTTCTTCACGTAAGGGAAGCAGTGTATGGCTACAGAGGATGAGAGAGTTACCCCACAGCTTGCACGAGCTTTAGTGTTATTGAGGTGATTATTAGAGGTGATTATTGTAGATACCATTATTACTTACATTTTAAAAGTAAGGAGCCCAAAGCTTGCCAAAGACACATACTAGTACTTGGTGGAGCTAGAATATTGTCTTCCTTTACAATCGTGTAGCTCATAAAGTCAAGAGAGTTGGGTACTTGTTATCCCTTTAATGTGACAAGCGTGTCTTTAAATAAATCATGTTATCATTCCCCACTCAATTTTCTCATACAAAATGCCCTACCTTCCTTGGAAGCTCTGGAGGTCTGAATAAGTTAGTGGATATAAGATGACTTTGACAACATATAAAAGACTAAACAATTCTGAGATACTATGTAACAGATTAAGTCCAGAAAATAGGTCCATAAAAAATCCTTGAGAAAATTCATTTTTTCTATAGAATTACTTTGAATCACATGCTAAATTTGAATAAATCTGAGAAATCAGTAGAAAATAACAAATAAGAATATATTCCTAGGGTGGACATGGTGCTCACACCTGTAATCCTAGCACTTTGGAAGGCCGAGGCCAGTAGATCACTTGAGCCCAGGAGTTTGAGACCAGCCTGGGCCACATGGCAAAACCCTGTCTAATTTTGTAAAAAATACAAAAATAAGCTGGGCATGGTAGTGTATGCCTGTAGTCCCAGCTACCGCGAAGGCTGACATGGGAGAATCACTTGAGCCTGGGAGGTCAAGGCTGCAGTGAGCTGTGATCGCGCCACTGCACTCCAGCCTGGGCTACAGAGTGATAGCCTCTCTCAAAAAAGAAAACAAAACCACCCCCTCCCCCAAGCCCGAACCAAAGAAACACAAAGAATGTATTCCTCAGCAAAACATTTCATGAACCAGAAATTCAGAACCTCTTAGAGCTGTAGTACTATACTTGGGGACCTACTTACGGCAATAAATAAGAAAAATAAAAATATTTACTTTTTCATATATATATATATATTTTTATTTTTTTTAATTTTTTTTTAATTTTTTTTATTCTTATTTTTATTTTTGAGATGGAGTCTCATTCTGTCACCCAGGCTGGAGTGCAGTGGTGTGATCTCAGCTCACTGCAACCTCTGCCACCAGGTTCAAGCAATTCTCCTGCCTCAGCCTCCTGAGTAGCTGGGATTACAGGTACCTGCCACTGTACCTGGCTGCTTTTTGTATTTTTAGTAGAGACAGGGTTTCACCATCTTGGCCAGGCTGGTCTTGAACTTCTGACCTTGTGATCCACCCGCCTTGGCCTCCCAAAGTGCTGGGATTACAGGTGTAAGCCACCGCACCTGGCCTCTTATATATATTTTAACCAAAAAAAATCTGATTGTTTACCTTTATCATAATAAGATACCTAAACATCAACACAAAGGAGTTAATTAAAAAATGAACAGAAAAACAGCAGGTTCTGATTTGGTCTGTTTCACGTTTCTTATTGCTTTATATAGTATAGATATATCTATAATATTCTCATTTGACATGTATTTACTAATAGACATGTAGATATGTACTTAAATGCTTATTATTTTTTGCAAACAAGCAAAAGTCAGATGGGCGTGGTCCTGGTCTCTATTTAGCAAGTGGCTAGGGAAGAGTTTAACTGGGAAGGATTCATCACAGGATGGGAAACAGGGCCAGCCCCTGTGAAACACAGAGTTTGGACGGGACATCCAACATCTGGACAAAGGTGGAAAAAATGTCCACTCTGAGACAACCTCATTTGTCACATACTTATAGGCCTGTTGCCTTTCCACGTTTTATCTGGGAATGGTGAAGGTTCCTGACTTGGTTTCACAGTTTTTAAATGGTAGCCCTGGGGATCCATAAAGCTCCGTGGTAGGATGGTGAGGATGATAAGGACTTAGCCTCAGCCTCGATGCTCCCTAGCCAGGGAGGCGGCACTGCCAGAGGCCTGCTTGCGTTCGGACAGAGGGCTGTGCTTCAGGGAGCAGTGGGACTGCCTTCCCGTTTCTGAGGAAGGAGCTCAACTCCAGGTTCCCAGCCTCCTTTTGCTCTGTCCGGAACACAGATTACATTCCACCATGGGTATATTTACTCCTCTGGGTACTGTTTATCGTCTGTCTCCTCTGTCTAGAATGCCAGCTGCACGGGCACACAGATGTTAGTGTGCCAAGTGGGAACATGGTCAGTGTGCCATACATTTTGCTGAATGAATGAATGCATTACTGCCCAAATGACTGCATGAGAGTCCAAACTGGCTCTGGAAAGTGGACAATTAGGGGACCGACTGAGCCAGCCCTTTAGAGAGGAGGACGGGGAAGGTCCAGTGATGAGTATGGTGACTGCTAGTCTGTGTGTCTTGAACAGAAGGCGGAGTGCAGGAGGCTAACCCAGGTGGGAATCTGGGCAAGATTTGGAAGACTCTGGAATAGTGACCAGGAAAAAATTCCTTGGCAGAAGGTCCATGAAAGAAACGGGGGAGGCTTCTCCCCACCTCCATTCTTTGGGACAGGCTCAGAAATTTCCACTGAAGGAGGATGGAGGGTGATCATGAGGTTTTCAAGTGGTCGGACAGTTACATTCAGCTGACTGGGAACTACCCAGGAAGGTAAGCCTTTTCCTGGGGCAGAGGGCAGGGAAGTCTAGGGCTACCTTTGACCTTTGGAATGCCAAAGGTCAGGTATGAATCAATGCAATGGAACAGGAACCTGAGGGGTTAATAACTTGAGGGAAAACCCTCAGGTCCAGCCTTCAGAACACCCTGGTGTGTGTATCTTTAACTACAGGCTGATACAGAGTTTACATGTTTTCAGTGGCATTTTTAAAACCTTTTCTCTAAATCTTCACACAGTCCAGTAACTATCATTTTGACATTTTGAGATCTTTCAGGGCAAAACTGGCACCTTTTCTTTGGATGTTTTGTTGAACTAGAGTCCTCTTTTGCTCATCACTCCCAAGCAGCTCAATAGCGGATGAAATCTAGCAAAAAGAGAAGCACATTCTTTCCCCTACTGCTTACTATTTACAAAGTTAAGACAATATAACGAGATGGGTGTCCTAACCCACATTTTACAGATGGAGAAACTAAGGCACAGAGAAAAAGAGTGACCTGCCCAAGGTCACACAGTGAGGCTGTGACCTAGGCCTACAGGAACCCCAGGACAGACTTGCTGCAGCCGCTTCCTCAGCTCACAGCTGCAGATGGCAATCCCCAAGCCAACAACACAGGTGACTGCCCTACCTCTCTCTGCAGCTCACTCTCTGTCCCCTTGTTCCTGCAGATATGGAAAGTTGCTCATGTGCTTTATCTAATCTAGTCTCTAACAAAATGGTGAACTGTAACCCTGGAGAAATGTGCCCTGGGAAAACAGCCTATGGTCATGAATGTTTATGAATCAGTATGCTGCCTTAACAATAACCATAATAAAAAACGCTGACCGTGACTCAGCAGTGAACTAGGTTTATTGAAGGCAGCAGTTCTCAAATCTGAGTGTGCACCAGGATCACTGGGAGGGCCTGTTGAACACAAGTAGCTGGACCCCACCCCTAGAGTTTCTGACCCAGTGGTTTCAGAGGTGGGGCCCTGGAACTTTCATCTCTAACAAGTTCCCTGGGGATGCTGATACTGCTGGTTCTGGACCAATCTTTGGTAACCACTGATCTAAAGGAACAGAAGGGAAGTCATCACAGCTGAACCATAAACACTGTTAGCTAGTGATTCCCATAAAATGATTCCATCTTGAAGTGCAGTTATCTCGCTTAATGAGAATTTGCTACTGATGTGTGCATTAAAAATAATTAAATTATTTGGGGTGGGGTGATGTTTGTGAGAACAGTATTATTTGTGCTTTATAAATGCTACCTCCTTATTTAAAAGCAGGAGTAGGGACACTTTAATAACAAAGTTTTTTTCTTTTTTTGAGATGGAGTCTCCCTCTGTCGCCCAGGCTAGAGTGCAGTGGCACAATCTCAGCTCACCAGAACCTTCACCTCCCAGGTTCAAGCAATTCTCCTGCCTCAGCCTCCCGCATAGCTGGGATTACAGGCACATGCCACCACGCCTGGCTAATTGTTTTGTATTTTTAGTAGAGATGGGGTTTCATCATGTTGGCCAAGCTGGTCTTGAACTCCTGACCTCAGGTGATCCTCCCACCTCAGCCTCCCAAAGTGCTGGGATTACAGGTGTGAGCCACCGCAGCTGGCCTTTTAAAAAAACTTTTATCTAATTTCCTTCATAGGGAGTGTGAAAAGCTCCCTGCAATATGCTGTCCTGGGCTAATTTATAATAACCTGTATTATTTTTTGGTAACAGTTTTCTTGAGATACAAACCCCATGTCATCCAATCTATCCCTTTAAAGCGTACACTTCGCTGGTGAGAGCTGATAAGCACCTGGGTGCAGCATCTCCACAGCGCTCCTTCTGCTTACTGTGATAGTGCGTATTATCGTCCAGACAGAAACTCAACAACTCCAGCTTCCGGGAAGCAGGCTCTTTCCGGGTCTGATTTAACTAGGGCCACTCTTTTGAAGACGTGTGGTAGAAACTGACACACCCGGCATTCTGAACAGACCTCCCACTGATGTTTCTCGGTCAAGAAAGCATTTTATGTTAGATTACCCCAGTGATGTCACTGATTCTAACTAGGCATGGCTGGGTCAAGCTCTCCCACGGAAGGTAAAAATCACCCCAAGATGACTAAATACTTGCCAGGGACTGGGAAATGATGCAAAACACATTTCCCAGAATGGGTTATCACTGGCTAAACAGTACCAAAGGGATCAGTGAAAACTGCCTAAGCTGAACTCATGGACAGCCACTGAATGCAGTGAGCTTCCTGGTAGAGGAGGCATTCAAGTGGCAGCTGGCCAGCTCCCGTGGGCAATGAGGTGGGTTGATCCAGGCTCACATCCCGTTTACTCACAGCCTGAAACTGCTGAGCAGGTCCAAGCTAGAACCTGAGACAGGTGTGTGAGACGGGTGCCTGCCTGTGAAGAGACCCAGGACTGGGTTTGGCTGTTGGATCTGGAGTCCACAGTCACCTTACATTGTGTGCAAAAGCATCTGGGCACTTAAGTCTCGCCATTTTAATCAGATTCTCAGAAGGGTAAGTGACCTTATATTGGATATGAACTTCTGGTCTTGTGGAAGAAGGAAGTATAAACAGATAAACGTCCCAAGTATTCAAAAGTAAGCACTAGATAAATGTGAAACTGAAATGGGGATGGCTAACTGAGCTCCAAAGGCCCTTCCAGTCCTGAACTTCTGAAGCCCCCTGGACAGCTCTTCGGCGAGGCGTCTGGGCTGCAGATGCGGCTCCCGGGGCTGTACCTGTCAGGATGGTGCGTCGTTTGCACTGCTCTTCCACCCCGCCCTGCCTCTTCCCGGTCTGCGTAAACGGCATCTCAAACATGAAGCGGCGGATGTTGTGGGATCTCTCAAATTCTGTTTTCCTTTCTTGCAACTCTTTTTCATCAAAGAATGGGATGACGTGAGTCACCTGGATATACGCATACTTGGAATCCAGATCCTTAGGGTTGACCTTTAATTGAAACAGCACAATGGAAGATTGGGGCTCCGTGAAGGAATCAGTCGGTCCTTACCTAAGTGGTATTTTCCAACTTTTTATTAGTAAATATATCGGAAAAAAGAGTACAACAAACATCCACATATCCACCACTTGGATCAACAACTGTTAGCAGTTTGCTATATTTGTTTCAAATAGACACACATACACCTATGTATGCACACACACACACACACATGCAGACATAAAGACTTCTTTTTTCAGTGGAACGATTTCAAAGTAAGTGGTACATGTCATGATACTACAGTCAGCTTCTCCTAAAAATGAAGACATTCGCTTCTATAACCACAATACATTATCATGCCTACCCAAATTAACACTCATTCCCTAATATCATCCAATACCCAGTCTATATTTACATTTCTCAAATGTCTCCAGAATGTTATAGATACTTGTGTTTGAATCAGAATCCAACAATCACACTTTACATTTAGTTGTTAGGTCCCTAGTCTTGCTTAATTTAGAAGAATTCCCTAGAATTCATTTTTTCCATGACACTGAATTTTTTAAAGAAATCATGCTGGTTTTCTTACCGAATGACCTCCAGTCTGGGATTTCTCTGATTGTTTCTTAAACTGCATTTTTAATATATTTGGCTTAGAGAGGCAAATGTTTATTTTAGGAATAATATCTGGAAGCTAGGCCTCCAAATTGTCATTAATCTATAGGCCACTGAGATTCAATGGAAACAGCTGCAGATTAATTAACTTAATACAGGTACAGATTAATCTAGACTAATCTAATGATAAATTTAGTTCCTATTTAACACATAAATGCTTTTAAAACCACATTGCTAGAATTTGTGGCACTCTCATTTCTGTGACATGATAGAAAATTAAACATAGGCATTTCCTATGCAGAAACAAAAGCTGATTTATTAGGAAGACGAATCAATTTTGCACATTTTAATTGGATTTAACCTTCTAGAGCAAGAAAAAGGGACAGAAAAGAAATGACTCTGCAGAGAACATGGAGACCACACTGGTATACGCAGGTAAACCACATGGGTATAAGGCAGGCAAGTGAATGAGAACTGTTCTCAAAACAGACATGATTGTGAAGAAAAATGAAAAACAGTGGAAGAGTGCCTTAAACTTTAGAAGTTAAGAAAATATGTAAAGTCATAGAAAGTTATTATTTGGGCCAGACTCAGTGGCTCACTCCTGTAATCCCAGCACTTCGGGAGGCTGAGGTGGGCAGATTACTTGAGGTTGGGAGTTTGAGACCAGCCTGGCCAACATGGTAAAACCCTTTCTCTATCAAAAATACAAACTTTAGCCGCATGTGGTGTCGCGCTCCTGTAATCCCAGCTACTTGGGAGGCTGGGCATGAGAATCTCTTGAACCCGGGAGGTCGAGATTGCAGTGAGCTGAGATCGCACCACTGCATTCCACCTGCATGACAGACCGAGACTCTGTCTCAAAAAAAAAAAAAAAGGTTATTTGCATTTTAGAAAAAGCCATTTGGCCATTCATTCTAATTGTATCCAAGCCTATGAAAACTTCACTTTCTTTAGCAGAAAGAATTGAAACGGAGTGGGAGTGAAACCGTCTTGCCCATGTTTCAGTGGTGTTTCCTTATGCTTCGCTTTCTGGGCTAGACGTGTGTATCAGTACAGGAAGGGAGGACTGGTGCTCAGTGGGGGAGGTGGTCCAGTAACTCAGCTGCCGCCTCATAAAGGGGAAGGAGAATGACTGAGAACCTGGAGAAAAGGCTGTCATGTTAAAGTAACTACTTGATCCAGACAAAGGTGTCAGTTTCAGAGAAAGAAGCAAATTGGACCAGAGTAATTTGGTCTATGAAGTAAGAGGGTCATAATAAGGTTGTGCTGAGGTTTCTGGTTAAAAATGGACCCATATGTATTCATTCTTTTTCCTTTGTGCAACTCTTTAAAATGACAAGAATTAACATGTGCGGACCCAGGGAAGGGACAGAAGACAGAGTGGAGGAGAGATGTTAATGGATTTTTGGAGGACAGGCACATGGAGGCATCCTACCCAACTCAGCAAAGCAAAGAAACCTAATCTATGTTACAATGAGGCAGGTAACAGAAGTGAGTCAGTGCAGACCCCAGCAGCCAGCGGAGGCTAACCCTCAAAGCCCATAGGATTCGAGAGACTGAGCGAGATGGAGGGCACAAAATGGGGCAAGTGGCCTGAAGTCGCCATCTGAAGTCGGGAATTCCAGGTTCCCTTCCCTAGCTCCAGCACACAAGAAAGCAGAGGTCATTCTCTGAAAACACTGAAACTGGCCGAGACAAATGCTGAGCATGTCCACTAGGCTCAGTGCAATGCAGGGCTAAGGTACAGAGTGGGCAAGGGCGGATACTCCTGCATCTGGAATCCAGCAGTCAGATGTTTACCTCTCCCCTGGCAGTCCCCTCCCCAGCTCCCTCCCCAGCTGGGCAAGAGAACTGAGGATTCTTCTCCAGAGAAAATGATGGGTCCCAAACAAACAGATTCCAGATACTGAGAACTCCAAAGGAGGGCTCGGGAAAGACAAGTGAGACAGGAGTTTGGTAGGACTGGTTTTGCAAGGTACAGGCCACAAAGACCCCACTGATGAAACAAGGTGTGGCAAAGAAGCCGGCCGAAACTTATCAAAACCAAGATGGCAATGAAAGCGATCTCTAGTTTTCCTCACTGCTCATTATACACGAATTATAATGCATTACCATGCTAAAAGACACTCCCACAGTGTCATGGCAGTTTACAAATGCCAAGCCAACACCTGGAAGTTACTTTATATGATCTGAAAGGGGGAGAACCCTCAGTTCTGGGAATTCCCTGCTCCTTTCCTGGAAATCTCACCAATAATCCACTTCATGTTTAGCATCTAATCAAGAAATAATCCTAAGTTTACTCAGTCAAGCAGCCCATGGCTCTGCTCTGCCTATGGAGTAGCCATTCTTTTATTCCTTTACTTTCTTAATAAACTTGCTTTTTCTTTACTCTGTTAGCTTGCTCTTGAATTCCTTCTGTGCAAAGTCAAGAACCCACATGGACTTCCAGGCCAAACCCCAATTTTGGGGTTCACCCTGTGACTAAAGGAACTAAGGATCTGTCTAAAATGGTGCCCTTAGGAAGAGGCAGGGCTCATCACTGGTAAGTGTGGAGGAAGAGGAGGTGCATTTCTGACACAAAGGACAGAAGCGCTATTTTTGCCTGCGTTTCAGGAAGCAGAGGGAGACTCGGCCTCCTGGAGATGCCCTGAGGAGAGCGGGACACACAAAGGTACAGGATGAATGTGCGAGTTCCAAAAGGGCCTTCATGAGAACAAAATGCCAGAGGACAGCCTCTCCAAGCAGAAAGTGATCGCCATTCCCACAGTCACGCTGCCGGTGAGTTCATTCCTTGGTCTGTGCATGAGCCCACTTGCCCATCCGCCTGTCTGTTAACCTGTTCGTACATCCAGCCATCAGTAACAGTGTCAAGTCATGTGCTAGTGCAGGCAAGAGGTGCAATGAGTAGCAGAGCCTTGGGCCCCAGTCTGTCAGAGTTTCCAGATAGCTAGATTAAAAATGGCATATCCCGTCAGATGTTAATTATTTTGTAAAATTAGATGTTTTAAGAATTAGGCGATAAAGATTTTCTCAATGTCAAGCATGTAATGGAAAGCACTAACAGTATTAAGAAGAAAATACATCTGCCACTCACGGCCAACCATCCTTAATGATTTTCCTTGAGTTTTTTTCTATATACACTTATAAATATATAATATGTACTCAATCACAGCATTACATTGCTATGATACTTATCCAAACATGGTCATACCTTCCCAGAATCCTGTATCATTTTGACATTTTCAGAACCAAATTTATCCGAGTACAGTTTAAGGAGTCTCTGAGAAATTTCCGACAGAGGTGTGAGTTTGGGTTCCTTGTAAATATACTCCTTTCCATCTTCATCTTCAAAGAATCCCTGTGACATAAAGCACAATTAGAGCTATCCCTGAATGTAAGCCCAAGGCTTACCACCTAGGAAGGGTTTTTTGTTACAAGGGTAAAAAAAAAAAAAAAAAAAAAAAAAGGAATGAGTCTAAAAATCCTACTTAAACAGGTTTTCTGAATGAGAAAGAAAATGATAATAACATGAAGTCTAGGTGCAAAGATAAAGGAAAAACACAAAATTGCAAACTTATTCAAGAATGCAGTCATTAAGTGTCGAGTGAAATGAGAAATTTTGGATACAAGACTGTGCTGTCCCAGGGAAGTCTAATGATGGGAGTCAAGCCTGTTTCACTTTCCCAAGAAGCAGAACTAACTAGAGAATGATCAGCAGCCCGCGACAGGCAGGCTCGGAAGCGCACACGCCTCCCTTCTCCTGATGGCTCCCATGCACACAGGATTTCATGGCATGAACTGAAGCATTTGGGGGTCTGGAGTAGGTTTAGTAAAAGTTATGTAAAGCTTGTATAAATTATATTTTGCTTTACCAATGAGAAAAAAATATTAAAGACCTGTAGCTTAACATCACAAAGTATTTTCATATTACTGGTCATCATCTGTTTTAGCACCAGTCTATGTTTGACTACAAGGCTTAGAATTGCATGGGAAGTGAAAAAGGTTGAAAATTTAAAAAATCTAACTGGGGTTAATGTTTAAAACACTTTTAAAAAAAGTTTCTCATCTAAATTAAGAGAGGGAAAATGGTGGACAAAACAGTAAAACAAAAAAAAAGGAAGGCTAGCATGAAACAAAAAACATCCACATCAAACTAGGAGTTTAGATGCAGTAATTTTGCTATATTACTTGCTTTTTAGGCATTTACTGTAATTACCTCCACATCTGTTTCACTGTCTGTAAACTGGTATTGCTATAAAGTTATAAAAGACAATAACAGAATAAATTGAAGGTTATATAATGCTCATAGAAAACCACACACCCTAAATAAATGTATTATAATTTATACCATTTAATAATGTTAGAGACTCGAAGGTTAAAATTTAAGTTAAATTTAGATAAACCCTTTCATATAGGGTTTCTGAAATACTAAAATAGTAAATATGCTTGTGGAGATATTATATGACAAAAGATAAAGATGCACAGGCAAAAAGGACACCAGAAAGTCTTAATTTTGGTTTAAAACATGCAATACAGATATATAAGAAAACAGGTGATTTATTTCTGTAAATGGAATAAAATGTTAACTTTTTTGGCGTTTGTAATGACTAGACAGATATACATACAGACTTGAAAAGGAAACTTGCAAACCACACTGAAGTACCAAAGATGTCGCTAAGAATGTCTTATGGAGGAAGAACTTACCGCTGCCTTAAGAAAGTAACAAAGAAAAGACAGGAAGAAAGAAAAAAAGCAGAAAGTTTACTACTCAGGAAGATAGAATCATACTAAATATGACAAATTCATCAAATTAGCATTTACAGAAAATTTATAAGATATAACTTTATTACAGTTTTTTTTTTTTTTTAAGAACTTAGGACAGTCTGCAGAATGGACAGGAGACTCACCTGCCCGAAGAAGGCTACCCGGAAGTAGGTCCCCAGAAGCCTGCGGCCCGAGTGCATGACCTCGGTCACTTTGCTGTAGGCCCGGTGCAGTGTGTCATAGAGATGGGCCAGCCTCTGGAAAGCAGAACAAAGCCGGTTTCTTTCCATGTGCAAGTAGGAGAATCAATTTTAAAATAAGAAATGTGATAATGGAGGCAAAAAGTTCTTGAACTTGAATAAAAATACACACACACACACACACATAATATTTTGGCAGCACAACTTGTAGTGATCATTAACGAATGGTAATGTTTCCTACCCAAACGCCAGCCCACATGTGAGGAGCCATCACATTTCCATATTACAGCAAGCAAATCCTGTTTTTAAGTTAAGGTGTGATGTCAGAGATGGTTCTCCAATGTGATTCTTGGCCTCTGCTTTTCCTGCTCCATTTGATATGCCTAGAGAAACTGGATGACCTCTCAAGCCCAGGAGGGTGGAAGGGACACCATTTTTCCACGCAGGTGGAGTAAGAAAAAGTTCTGAGAAAAGAGACACCTGGTGATCACAGAACTCTGTTTGTGGCAGCCTTTCAAAAGTGGAGGCCGGGTGGTTACCCTGCAGTTTGAGATGTGGGGGGTCTCCACAGAGGCGGGGCCCAGGTCTGGGTGATACCTGATGACCCTTTGGACGTGGTGACTGGCCACCACCTTCAGCGTAATGTGGAGGGTCAGAGACCCCTGCTCATCACTGGCCCGTGCCCTGCTTCCTCTCTTGCAATATATGCAGGTCTGGGTATATGTCACAGTGTCATACTCTCAAATAGGAAAAAACACAAAGCCGCTCCCATACCTCGAAATCCCTCCGCTTCTCATAAATGGGGATGATGAGTTTGTAGATGTCTGCGATGAGCTCATAGCGCTCGGCTTTCCAGAGTCCATCTGCACACTGCTCAAGGAGCTCCATCAGCACGTCCTGATCAAAGAGGAGGGCCAACAGCAGAGAGGAGCGTTGCAGGGAATGTGGCACGGCACCCCTTGCAGAATGTGTACCACGAGGAGGAACTTTTCACAACAGACCACATGTATCAACCCTCACTTCCACACTTACAACAACATTCTTTTTTAGGGCGCCATTTTTTCAATCATGGTCACAGCAAAAACAAAAAAGGATCACGGTACAACGGTGCAATGGATACTTAAATGGAAACACTGACATTGACACCATCACAGGCGCTCTCAATTTTTGTTCCTAGTTCTCTTAATAAATATCATCTAGGAATTTCTTTTTCTCTTCTGAGGAACAATGTCAATGCTAAGACATGAACATTACTAAGCATGACTTTAACCCACATTAGAGGGATTTAGTGATGGAGTGTGATGGGTGCCACGCCTGCTTCACCTTGAAAATTTCTCCCAATTGAAGTTTGGGTAGTTACTCTGCCTCCTCTAAAGCCCTTGAACTTTACACAACCCATGGCTCAAGAATTGTGGCCTGGGCTTACACTAATCAGCACAAATCTATTTCCTGGCTATAGTCACTGCTTCATCACGGACAGACATGTGACCTAAGCAGGCCAATCAGAGTGAATTTTAGGACCCCAGCCTGGAATTCTAGAAAATGCTCCCACCAGACTGCAGCTTGGATGAGCTAATATTCATCTCATGGCCATGGAAGGGGGCCTATCTGCCTTAGTGGCAGAGTGAAGGGCCTCCCTTCTGCTGCCCAGCAAAGTGATCATGTCACGAATAACTCTGTTAAAGGTTTGGATTGATGTTAATCTCTCCGTGAAATTTCCTAGTGGGATCCAATACTTGACCTCTATTGTTTAAGCCCATTTTAGTGGGGTTTCATGAATGATGCTGAGTAAATTTTAATTTGTTATATATAGCTTTGGTAAAGTGTCTATTCACATCTTCTGCTTATTTTTCTACTGGGTTGCTTATTTTATTATTGGATTTTGAGAGGTCTTTATATACTCTAGATAAAAGTCCTTTACTAGATACGTGATTTGTAAGTATTTCTCCCAATCTAGTTTGTCTCTAGGTTAAACATTTTTTAAACAAATTTATTTTAGTGTTGATTTTGCTGGGTCTTTCTCTGTTGCCTAGGCTGGGGTGCAGTGGCATGATCTTGGCTCACTGCAACTTCTGCCTCTCGAGTAGCTGGGTGTGTACCACCGTACCTGAGTAATTTTTTTTGTATTTTTAGTAGAGATGGGGTTAGTAGAGACGGGATTTCGCCGTGTTGGCAAGGCTAGTCTTGAACTCCTGCCCTCATGTGATTAGCCTCGGCCTCCCAAAGTGCTGGGATTACAGGCATGTGCCACAGTGCCCAGCCTAGCTTTAGGTTTTCTTAACAGTGTCTTTTAAAGAGCGGAAGTTTTTAACTTTCCAATGTTTAATTTATCAAGTTTTTATTTTCTGGATTGTGCTTTATATGTTATATCTAATAAATATTTATGTAACCCAGGTTCACAAAGCTTTTCTCCTATGTCTTCTTCTAAAAGTCTTACAGTTTTACATTTTACATTTTAGACTATGATCCATTTTTTTTTAATGAAGTGTAAAGATTCTTTTTTGCACACGTATATCCAATTGTTTCAACACCACTTGATGAAAGACTATGCTTTCTCTATTGCATTGCCTTTGAACCTCTGTCAAAAATCAACTGATGATATGTGTGTGGGTCCATCTCTGGACTCTGTTTTGTTCCATTGATATATGTGTCTACCTTGTGCCAAACCACAGAATATTTTTTATGCTATTGTAAATAACACTGTTTTAAAATTTTGCTGATCATTTTAAAGGAAACTGCTTTGTTTGAATAAGATTAAATATCATCCAGCTTGTTTCTAAAAATTATATTAAATAATCATGAACTATATAGTAAAAACATAGTATAAGAATGAGGAAGGTTGATTTTTGTATACTAATCTTCTATCCTGTGAACCTGCTAAACTGACTTAACAGTTTTAGTAGCTTCTTTTCCAAATTCTGTGGGATTTTCTCTTTACAACTATGTCTTATGTGAATATGGAAAGATTTATTTCTTTTTCTTGCCTTACTACCTTGGCTACAACCTCCAGCATGATACTGAATAGGCAGTAAAGCAGGTATTATGATCTTGTTCCCAGTTGTAGGGGCAAAGCATTCAGTGTTTCACAATTAAATATGATGTCAGCTATAGGTTTTTTGTACACAGTCTTTTTATTTTCAGATTAAGGAAGTTCCTTTCTATTCCTAGTTTTTTTTTTTTTTAAATCACGAATAGATGTTGAATTTTGTCAAATACTCCTCATACATCTACTGAGATAATCGTATGGTTTTTCCTATTTATTCTGTTGATATGATGAATTAATTTGAGTGGCTTTTCAAATGTAGAGCCAACTATGCACTCCCAGAATAAACCCTATGTGGTCATGATGCATTTTTCTTTTCTATGTATTGCTAGATTCAATTTACTAATATTTTATTAAGGACCTTATAGTTGCTTTTGAAACATGTTTATATCCTTCATAATAATGTAAATGAAGGGCAAGGCCTGTGTTTTTCATTACCAGCCCTAACGTTTCTCTACAGGCCTAATGCCTACAAAGTTCACAGATTCAAAGTAAATAAACATTTTTAAGGCAGTTGTGAATCAATTTACCAGAAAACGCTATCTAAGCAAGACCATTTACCTCCCATGTCATATTTATAGCACATGAGTCATAAAAGTGTCATTTGTGTGACTGAACTCCGTACTGGTGCTTATTAAAAGGTACATCAGTTTTCTCCTGCTTTTATTGCAGGTCTCATAAATGCATACACTAAAGCTAGATACATGTAGTAAACACCATAGCAGCAAAAGACACAGAAGAAATCAAAAAGGTTTTAATATCAACTCTTTTCCTTTTTATCTATATTATAAAGATGTATGCCTTTTTTTTTTTTTTTTTTTTTTGAGACGGAGTCTCATTCTGTTGCCCAGACTGGAGTGTAACCTCCACCTCCTGGGCTGCCTCAGCCTTCCACGTAGCTTGTATTACAGGCATTTGCCACCTTGCCCAGCTAATTTTTGTATTTTAGTAGAGACGAGGTTTCATCATGTTGGCCAGGCTGGTCTCAAACTCCTAACCTCAAGTGATCCAACCACCTTGGCCTCTCAAAGTGCTGGGATTACAGGCGTGAGCCACTGCGCCTGGCCAGATGAATGCATTTCTTAGTTTTGTCTCAAATCTTTTCCAATAGACAATCTATCCATGCTAAGCATAACAAATTTTTGATTCTTTTCATGCTTCTCGGATTATAAAAAGCTAGATAAAAGAAAAGCATAAAAATTATCAATATAATGATAATATAAGCATAAAAATTATCAATTATCAATATAAACATTATCAATATATATATATTTAATATATTTGTAAAACCAGGGAATGTATTATAGGTCTAACCTACATTGGTGTTTGTGAAGATCACATAAAACTTTACCCATCACAATGATCTGAAAACTGTAAATTCTGTATGTTAATTCACAGGCTAATTAAATAAGCCTGTTTTCGTACAATCATCACTTTCTTTCTTTTCTTTTTTGAGGTCTTACTCTGTTGTCTAGGCTGGAGTTCAGTGGTGCAATGATCATGGTTCACTGCAGCCTTGACCTCCCAGGCTCAAGCGATCCTCCAGCCTCAGCCTCCTGGGTAGCTGGGACTACAGTTATATCCCACCATGCCCAGGTAAGTTTGTTTTAAAGTTGTTTTTACAGAGACAGGGTCTCCCTATGTTGCCCAGGCTGGTTTCAAACTCCTGAGCTCAAGCAATCCTCCAGTCTCTGCCTCCCAAAGTGTTGGGATTACAGGTGTGAGCCACTGTGCCCAGCCACAATCATCATTTTCTACTTTGTATTAATTAAACAAAAAAATAAAACTTAGGCCTGGTGCAGTGGCTCACGCCTATAATCCCAGCACTTTAGGAAAGCAAGGTGGGCAGATTGCTTGAGCTCAGGAGTTAAAGACCAGCCTCGGCAACGTGGTAAAACGCTGTCTCTACAAAAAGTACAGCTGGGTGTGGTAGCGCATGTTTGTAGTCCCAGCTACTTGGGAGACTGAGGTGGGAGAGTGGCTTCAGCCTAGAAGGAGGAGGTTGCAGTGAACTGAGATTGCGCCACTGCTCTCCAGCCTGGGCCACAGAGTGAGATCCTGTCTCAAAAGAAAATAAAATAACCTTAATTTTTATTGGGCTATATAATCTATGTAATCTCACAGTGCCACAAACACACTGGGTAGTCCAGTATCTATTGGATGAGTGAATAAATGTGTACTTTTCTTAGTAACATTAATGATATTACTAGATAATAATAGCTATCCTTGTCTGTAAGGAAATAAGCTAAGATTCCCTTTACCAAAGCCTTGCATTTCTGGCATATCTTAGGTTGAAGACACTGACAGTGTGTATTTATTTACTCTCAGAGGTGTTGTGGGACTGCAGTAGAGGTGGAAGAATTCTAAGAGGACCCAGCTTCCCATGGGGAAGACATATTGTATAACCAAGGCATTCTTCTGATAATGAAACCATCCGGGGCATGGAACTTTTCCCATTTTAAAACTTTAAAATCCTTAGGTTTACTTACAGACTAATCATTTGGCCCCTTCGGTTCTCATTACTGGGCCTTTTCCAGGAGAAATGTAAAGTTTTTGTGGAAAACAACAGCCAGCTCACTAGTAAGCCACGGTCCACACAGTAGACGTAAATTTACGATGACACCCTGTCCACTGTGGATCAGACTGGAGACCTCAAGAGTCTTTACTCCATGCCATACCAGTTATAGCATGATAAAATCTAGAGCAATTTTAAGGCAATCTCGTTAAAAATGAAAAATTCTTCTCAAAGAGTTACCAAAGTTACAACGATGCATCCTCACCACCACATCATTGAGTCATCCATTTAGTATATCATTTGTTCAAATATTTTATTTCAAGCCTCTACTATGAGCAAGGTACAGTGCTTAACACTGGGGTTATAAAACAAATCTATATAAATGGAAGTAAGTTTCTATAATTTATAAAAATTACTTAATAGATTTTTACCAAATGAGAAGGGCAGGTTTTGGATGGTCTATTAGGCTATGTGTTATGAATGAAATTTTCTTCCTCAAAGACACACACGGTTATCCTCAGAACAGCTAGAACTGACGTACTAGAGACTCAGGACCACCAAACGGAAGAGAAGTGATCTACATGGTAAGACATGGAGGAAGAGGAAAACCCAATGAATTGAAATACACACCTAAGTTGCAAGTCGCAGGGGCAGGCACTCTGACTTGAGAGCAGCAGGTGCTGATTCATTTAACAGTAGTCAGTGAGTCCCTGGGCAGTAGTGAGGAGGTCAGGTGAAGAAAGAACAGTTACGTGAAGAAACGTTCCCTCTCTCCTAGAGCCCAGAATCTTGTGTGGGAAGTGGCTCCAGGAAGAGATGGTAAAAGATGGTGGTGAGTGCACTGACAACGACATGTGCAGGGAGGCAGGAAAGAGCAGCATCTGTCCAGCCATGAGGGAAGGGGAGGCACGGAAAGCTGAGGAAAGTGATGGCTAGCTGGGTCTGAAAAGAGGATTGGGTTAGTCAGGTGAAAGTGAAAGGCGGGAGTGGGAATAAGAAGGAAAAGAGGGAAGACAGCCCAAGTTGCAGAACAGCCCAAGCAAAGGCAAGGGGGTGAACATGGCACAGATGGGAGGATTTACGTGTCATTTGAGGGCTTGGAATCTAAAATCTCAATCAGGGTGGTAAGAGACGAGGCTGTGGAGGTGGGAAGGGATATGTTCACTGAACTGGCACACTCGGAGTTTCCTAAGTTAAACATAAATTAACAATCAACTGTAGATAATTTAATGAGACATAAAAACATATGTAGACATACATCAACTACCATAACAGACAATAAGGTATTACATAAGGAAGATCTTATTACTTGGTTTTAAAATGATGGTCTGTGTATCCAAGCAAGATATCTGTATACAGCAACCTTTCAGGTATATTTTAAGTAGCCCTAGATTTAGTCACTTATTAAATTTATGTCAAATAGAATTTATGGGTGGTCTCCTGAGTCAAATGTTTTTAACTGATTGACTAAGGTTTTTTGTGTTTTTTTTTGACACAAGTCTTGCATGTAAGATGTGCTGGCTTCCCCTTCACCTTCAGCCATGATTGTAAGTTCCCTGAGGCCTCCTAGCCATGCTTCCTGTTAAGTCTGTGGAACTGTGAGTCAGTTAAACAAAATTACCCAGTTTCAGGTGATTGATAGCAGTGTGAGAGCAGACTAATAAACCAGGTAATTTTATTTTATTAATTTTTATTGGGCTATATGATCTATGTAATCTCACAGTGCCACATACACACTGGGTAGTCCAGTATCTATTGGATGAGTGAATAAATGTGTACTTTGTGTGTGTGTGTGTGTGTGTGTGTGTGTGTGTGTAGGGACAGGGTCTCACTATGTTTCCCAGGCTGCTCTGGAACTCCTGGGCTCACATGATTCTCCAGCCTCTGCCTCCCAAAGTGCTGAGATTACAGGTGTGAGCCACCACATCTAGCCTAAAATACGATTTGAATATATGCTATGTTTACTCTTGTTTAGTCAAATTAGAAACAAGTGAATAGTTTAATAACAATGAAACCTGAATTTAAGTAGCATATAAGTATTGATATATGAGATATATATATATACATATATATATTATATTTAAAACGATATAGATAATTGAGTTCATTATGGGAGAACCTGTTATATTTAGTAAAAAGAAAAGATGGACTTCAACAAGGGAGAGTCTCCAAAATGGCTGGGAAATGGGAAAGTTTGATAAAGTGAATAGAGCTTAGTACGTAATTATGAAATAAGCCTCATAATTTGATGGTTATCAAGAATTAGGAAATAACACATCATTAACTTTTATACTCTACTGAACATTATTTTACCTTCTTTTCTTATTCAAAAGCCATTCAAATTCCATAGTTTAGCAGTCCAAATATCACTTATTATTGTAAACAAGTGGTATTATATACTATAAAAAGCAGAGTTAGCACAGATTTTACCCAATAACAAACTAAAAATGACTTTTATATTTAAAAAAGTCCATCTCTCATCAAAGTAGAGCGTGGATTACTCAACATTAAATCCTAATTTAGTAAGCTAAATTATCCAAGCTAATGTCAACTCTATACCTAATCCTTTACAGCTTGTGCTGTTCCTGAATAGAAACAAGTTTGACTAATTGTGCATCAAGTAACAATTCTTTGATTAGAAATAACTGGTAATGACTGGCAGTTAAGTTTGAGAGACCATACATCAATGCAAAATTATACAGTCACAAAGACCAAGGCACAATAACTAAACATTGGAGCATACATGAAGAACATTATCAGCAGAAATTCTAGTTATTAATTTACTTTAAATTCTCTGCAATCATTGCATCTGAAAACCAGAATGAATCCTGACAATGGTCAGATAATGATCACCTGAGAGGGCAGTCATACAGATTGCCTGATGGTTTTACCACTAGGCTTAAAATTTAAATTCCAAGGTATTTTTTTCCCATATTGTTGACATATGCAAACAACTATAAGTAATAACTGGTTTGGGGAAAATATTTTGTAATATGTTCATATTTTTAATATTATAAAATATTTTATAATATTTAAGTCTAGGCTAATATTTTATAATATATAAGTGAATCTAATAAAATATTAGCCTAGACTTAAAAAGAACTTAGCATACCAAGTTCATAAGCCATCGAGGAAGTTTTTAAAAACATAATTAGCCAGGCCCATTTTTAGTGTGCCACAGTGATGCAATTGAAGGCACTGAGCATCTGTCTCTGGAAACAGCACATTAACGCTGTGTGTGTGTGTGTGTGTGTGTGTGTGTGTGTATGTGTGTATGCACGTGTGCATGAAAATGCCTGCATGAACCTATGTTTGTGAAGGATTATTTAAACATTTTTTCATTGAGACACCATTTGCTCTATTTTAGGATTGCTTAATTAACTAACCATACCTATGAAGCTAGATACCATCCCTGTTATCCACCATTTGGGAATAACTGCAGATGCGTGACCTGGCTTAGGCAAAGGTGTACTATCATAGCGTAATACATATTTCTACTATATCATCGTTTCTCAAGGTGTAGCTAAGGACCATTTACATCAGAATAATCACCTTGGATGCTTATTAAAATACAGATTCCTGGGCCCCACACCCACCCAACTGACTCTGGGTTTGGGAGTTAAGGATGGGTATCTGTATTTGTAGCAGGGATCCAAGTAATTCCTAAGTACCTGAAGGCTTGAGGACTCTTGCACTGGGTGAAACTCTCTGAGGCAGGGACTTTCACATACACATCCCTGAGCTAGCAACATGGCACATGGCCAGTCTATGGAATGTATCAACATATGTCAATCTAGAAATTTCCAGGTTATGAAGAACTTGGACAACTTTCAGTTCAGACTGGAGGGACTGTGGTTGAAGTGTTTCTCCTCCAAGGGCAGGAAGCAGCAGCAGGAGTGTAGTGTGCTATCACAGGGACCTCAGCTTGCTCACCCTCAGACCTCCAGCCCCCAGCTCAGCGCCAAGGAAGCCCAGTCCATATTTGCAAAATGAAGCAGGGCAGTATGTGCTGGCATCAGGCAAAGGCAGAACAGCTACCCAAGCTCCACTGGCCGAGTTCCCTACTCACTGCCACTACTGTCGTGCAGAACTGTTGTAACAGTGAGGATGGGCCACGTGGAACACTGTCAGACAAGGGTAAAGTGGAGGTGAGCTGGCTCTACAGGGTTAACCGCCACACTGGATGAGACATAAACAGTAATCCCTGAATAGGTTCTGTTGATATCTGTATCTCCTGGGATGGTCTATGGATGTAAACACTTTATGTTTCTTACTGGCAACTGTTCCTGAATAGAAACAATTTTGACTAATAGAAGCCAGAGACTGGCCCAGTTAAGTTTATATAATGTTTATTACATTCAGCGGCAATTCTGCAGTGGTGAAACCTGTTGTTCTGTAAAACAACAATTTTGTGTGCTAGATATAATCGGTTCTCACCATCCGAGGTAGTTATATTCTATAACATCACTGTGAATTAGTGAATACTTGCCCACTTCCAAGGGAAAACGCAAAGTTCAATTCCTAGGAGCCTCTGGTTGTAACTTTCATTAACCAATCAATAGCTACACTTGCTTTATGTGTTTTGTTTAAAGACACCTAACTAAATATATATTGTTGATTCATTAACTACATAGCCAACAGCACTAGAACTCACGCCTGAACAAAGCTCATGCAACTCACATGTGGCACATGGCCGTGTTCTTGTGCTTAGGAACCCTAGACAGCACTTAAGCGCTGCACTGGGGCCATTTTAAACAGCAAATCACCAACAAAATCCACACAAATGTGAACAACATGGCACGAAGTACACCACCGAAAGGAGGCCTGTTCATGGTGTTACGGGAAAGGGGTCCCGATCCAGACCCCAAGAGAGGGTACTTGGATCTCGTGTAAGAGAGAATTCAGGGCAAGCCCACAGTGTAAAGTAAAAGCGAGTTTACTAAGAAAGCAAAGTGGTCAAAGTACAGCTACTCCATAGACAGAGTAGGGTGTTCCTGAAAGTAGGAGGAACGCGTCCACCCTAGGTACAATGCTCATGTATGTGGGGAGATCTGCTCTGCTACAAGGATTTGTGATAAAGAATTTTCTTAATTACTATATTTTGCAAAAATCGGTATTATTATCTTTAAAACAAAATTAGGAATGCCTTTCTCCTCCAGATATTGGGATATCTGGACACTCTCAAGTCTGGGTCTGTCTAGTAAACATTATTAATTTGTTTCCTTAACTGTAAACATCTAGAGGCTAGGAATGCCTGACTTTCTGGGAAAGAAGCCCAGCAAGTCCCAGGCTCATTTGCCCAGGCCTCACTCAAGATGGAGTCGCTGTGGTTCAAACGCCTCTGATAATGGGATGAGAGCTGCGACCAGAAGCAGAGTGTTGCCTGGTTCAGCCTCAGCTGGAAACACTGTTAAGTGGTAAATTCTTCCAATGCTCTGTACATATCCCTGAATGACCACAAAAGCATCATGGAGTATTGATTTAGGGGCTACAAAGAAATTTCAGCAGATAGGTGCACAATGAGGATCACCTGTACTTTCCACTTTCTCCCCTGGAGCTCCTCTGGGCCCTGTTCCCCTTGGCTCTGCTCTGGGAAGCAGACACATCAGGACTCCTGCATGGCAACTTCCTGTCCAGCTGCTGCTGCCATGGTTCAGTTTGGCCAAGGACAGGCCCCAGCAGGAGGCTGGGGGGCAGAAGGAGGGTGAGGTGGGCAGTTGCTCCTTCCCTCCCTGTGTTTAGTCCTTTACTAAAGTTCACCGGTCCTGCCAGTCCTCTATGGAATGTCTTCCTTTCTCCCCCTTTATCCCTGAGGTTAAGGGGTGACACCCAGCTGCTGCTAACTTCGGGGATACTGCAACATTCCTTGCTGGCTTCCCTAAGCCCTCTTTGAACTTTTAAAAACAGTACCTTTCTTAGACTTTCCTCATTCTCCCAACTCTGCTAGCTGCATCCTTCAGGATCTTGGTACTACATTCATTAACACGGGAGAGATCTCAAAACTACATGGGCCATGGGGAATTTTGACACCACAGGAAACTCCGAATTCTTCAGTCCACACAGGCTCAGTCTTGTGAAACAATTGTAAATAGGAATTGGAGGTTTCGCTTTATTAATCAAAAGCAGCTGGAAAAGAGTCTGCTCTTTGGATCTGAGTCAGGGAAGGTGGAATTGGTGCCAATAAAAACTCATCTGAGGCCTGTTGCTAAGAGAATTGAGTATTTTTAGGTACTGTCCCTTAAAAATCACTTTAGGAGAACATCGCAGGCATTTAGTTATATCTAATAATGCAGATTAAAAGGGCAACGATTTTTACTAAACTGTGTTATACACTTACTTCCCATCAGATTTTCCCAAACTTCCTTCCTCTCTGGCAGAGATTTTCATCTCTCTTTTTCTTGCAACATCCTGGCAGCCAATACAAAAACGTGCACAGTAATTTCTGCTTTCCTGTCTTTTAGAACACCTTAGTCTTTCTGCTTCCCATTAGTTTCAGTCTGGATGTCCAGGGCTCGCTCAGAACTTTACAACCCTGCTGTGTCCCATCCTAATCACCACGGGTTGTCATGTACTATGGACCTTGTTAAAGATTTACTAAGTTTATGCTTCAAGGACAAGGTGACAAGTCCATCTTCTGAAAACAGCTGACAAATGGGTCTTTGTCACAGGCTTAGTTATTACTTAGAGGGGGCATCATTCACAATTTCCCCAAGGCTGCCTGCACTTGATTTCACAGGCTAATTCATTAGGCTCTAACATCATAACTATCTCAGCCTATTAATCAGATGAGCAAACACAAGCTTCATTTTATCAGCTCTGCAGGACAGGTCACTAAAAACTGCCTACTTTTTGGTCTTTAATTGTTCCTAGCATCATTGCTTTCCTTATCTAATTCCAAACAAAATGGTACACTCCAGAGGTCTGATGTGGCAGAGGCGTAAGGGCGGTTTCTACAAGGAGACAATGCAGCCATGCCTCTCCTCGGAGAAAAACTCAGTCGAAATTCGCCTGAAGTGAGGAGCTCAAAGCCAAGAACATGTGGGCCTTGATCCTTCAGTGACAGGTTTCATATTTGAGACTAAAAAGTGAAAAGAAAAAAAAAAGACCAACCACCCAGGCCTTTCAAGATGGAGAAACTGCAGAACTGTTAACACCATGTAATAACCCATCTATTTCTTTTCTTGTAGGATACTTAGAAAACTTTACTGTGGTTAAAATTATCTTAATATTTAAACATGAAGTACACTCAATATGTTATTCTTTTAATTCATGATTAGTTTTTAATTTTGAAAGCCATTCAAGACTAGACCATTTACAATGGTGGTTCTTAAACTTTTTGAGCTCAAGACCCCTTCATAGACTTTAAAAATTATTGAGACCCCAAAGTTTATATGAATGTTTTCTCAATATTTACAATACTAGCTATGAAAACTGAGAAAGATTTAAGAAGATTTACTTATTAATTTAATGAAAACAATAAACCTATTACATACTTGAAAAACAGCATTTTTTAATAAAAAATATTTTTCCAAAAAAACCAGAGTCAAGAGTAGTACTATTTTACATTTGACAACACTCTTTACTGTCTAATTCTGTAGGAGAAGCCTGAATGTGCATCCCTTCTGCACCCAGCCTGTTGGATAGGTTGTCTGGGTTGGGCATACAAAGAAAACCCAGCCTCATGGACATTCAGTAGCAAGAGTGCTGGCGTCAAAGACTCGCTGAAAGGTTCCAGGACCACACTTAGAGAACCACTGACTTATGACCTAGCTCATGTCCTGAGGATGTGTGTTCAAGGTCCACCTCCCTGGCATGAGAAGGTTAAAAGCCAGTATCAACCATATGCTATACCATGTGGTCCTGGAAGCCAGGATAAAGCAGGTGCAGCAGAGGCAGAAGAGACTGACTCCTTTCTCTACTTGCTCTTCCACTACATGGGAGAAATTGGGCGACTTCATTTTCCTTAAAACGTGGGCAGGATTAAAAAGCTTTCCTTCTGCCCTGGGCTGAGGGAAGGCAGGTACACACAAAGAACCCTTCAGGCAGACAGGCATGGAAAAGGAAACAGATTGAACGCCAGCAGAAAACTGGCATTTATTCAAATATCTAGTTTTATTTCAAAGCTCTCCAGTTACAGATAAGTGGCTGCAAGGCTATCCTGTTTTAGCAAGAAATTAGAATTTGCAGAAATTGCTATGGTGATCTAATGTCAAATTTGCTGGTCTTTATGTGTGTGAGGGAGATAGGGTGGCCCTGTTTCCTAAGGGCCCATAGGACCTGGGCCGCATCGGAGGCAGGGACCGAGGCCCTAGACAGCGGTTGTTGTGACTAGGACCCAAGTCTGGCCTCCTATGCCTTTGAGTTTGGCCCTGGGGAGATGACTGGTGCTGGAGACATTAACTTCAAAGTCAGATCAGAACTATGAAAACTCATGAGTCAGAAAAATTAACTGCTATAAAGAATGAGAAACTTTACGACCAATATATTGGAACTTTTACTAGAAGTGCTCAAGTGCTGAGCCTCACTTCACTACAATCTAGCCCCTCACAACCTCTTTCCAAAGAAAAGGAGGCATTCCTAGGGGAGAATGGCAGAAGCTCTCGCTGCTCTGCATCAGCTGTCTGGAGAATCATCTCAGTGAGAGCATCTGTACAAGCAGTAGCTACAGGGAGGAAAATGTCCTGGTCGATGCACTGGCACTACAAACAGCAGGCTCCCAGATACCCCAGTACCTGAAAGCCCGTGTGAGTTCAAGCACGCACCTCGTTGAAATGAACATCCTGCATCCCCACGTCTTCCATCATGGAGGCCTCTTCCTCGATGTTTGGGGTAATGACCCTGAAGGCAGTGCATCCTTGTCTAAACATGCCTGGGAAGACAGAGAGCAGGGAGAGCCAGAGTTAGGAACCTGAACATGGGTGAACCCTGAGGGTTCTTCCCGCCCTGTGTGTTTCTGTGTTGAACAAAATAACAGATTTTGAAATCTCTTAGGCACCCGGCCAGCATTCACGGGGGCACTAGGCCTGCTGTACACTTTTCTTTGTTCACTTCCCCGTAGTGAATCCTCACCTCCTTCACTTTCTTTTCCTTATCCCTTTTTAATTTTTTAATCTCTCTTTATTAAAATGTATGCAATCTCTAAATAAACTGAGAAATAGGTATTAAATCAAATTAATAGTGAAATAGCAACAAGTGAAAATTTGACTTGGTAGGATGACTCATGCTGAGATACTAAGAAAAATGAAATCAAAGCCAATATAAGAGAAATGTATGACTCAAAAATAACTGTTTTCTTCAAGCTGTCATCTCACCCACTCTGGCTGGGGGAGAACACATCACTCAGATGAGAGCTTCCCCACATAACCCAGGTGTAGCTCTGTGGCCATCGTGGTGAGCAGAGAGGCTGCCTTAGCTGGTTTCCACTCCAGTGGCCCCGGGGTGAGTGGCTAGCTGCATCAAAGCATATGGACGCCTGGTTACTCCGATTCTCCAAGGGAAAATGGTGTTAGCTCAGAGGTAGGATCAATTTCTGGGCTAAGGATAGATTCCTTAAGAAATGACAGCCCATTTGGGAACCTCTCCTCATCTTAGAGTCACTGGAAACAACTCTAAGTCAGTTGGACCATGTCAGCTATGCAAAATGATCAAGTGAAGACGGGCATGAGATGTTCCATGGCTCTATTTTGAGATAACTGTTCACAATAAAATAAAACAGAAGTAAAAACTTGAATTGAGACTTCTGCATTTAGGGAGAAAGAGGAACACAGGGTATTTTGAAATCAAGCCTTGAAAACGTAGATCCTAAAGTCAGAGATTTTTCTGCTGCACATGACCCCAGGTTTCCACACCATTCAAGGATTATCTAGCATCTCTGCCACTATCCCAGTTTAGCTTTGTTTTTATTTTGTGATATGGAAACACAAGTCCCCCATGAAAAGTATTAATCTAGGTGCTTGAGGATACATTAATGTACAAAATACAAAATTAAAAACCCAACCACCCATGTTTTAGGCTACATAGTATATTTAACCACATAACACGGCGCCAATGGAATAAAATGGTGGCCAAAGTGCTTTCCTCTCGTGCCCACAGGAATAGACCACCAGCCAACCAGAGAGCCAAAGAGTAGGAGGGAAGGAGAGTGAAGTCTGTCCATGCAAAGTTGAAAGGGCACATCCCCCACCACGGGAGGGCAGATGACCAGGGCAGGGGGTCCCCGGGGGCTGGGCTGACCCTCAGGCTCACCTCCCTGGCTCCTCCTCAGGCAGGCGCTATGGCTGTGGGGGAGAAGGGGCGGCTCCCACTGGACTGCTTCTAAACATGAGGAAATGCATCACCTGATAAAAGGTCTCAACAGGAAATAGTACTAGTATTAAATGAACATGGAGCCCTTTTACAATTTTTCTCTTTTGGGCTCGGCTGTTTCATTCCAAAAAGCCGGCTGCACCAGAAATATACAGCTTGTGGCCTTGGCATCTACATCTCTTCCTCATTAGCCCAGATCTGGTGCTGCTGTTCTCCCAAGTAACTTACGAAGACTACCAGCTTTTCCAAGAACCTCAGTATTCTAGAAATAAATGTCACTGTTTGGGCTGTGCTGTTTTTGAAATGGAAATGAGCACCTGCTGTTTAACCAAAGGGAACCTGTGAAAGAATTCATGGCCTGCTCATCTGGGAACAAATGCAGAGCACACAAATGAAGCATCACTCTTTGCCCCCTCTCCTTCTGCTGGGAGACAAGGTTTCCACCAGCAAGGCCGCCTTCTCCGGCAATAAAGCCAGCCGGGCTTCAGTGCAGAAATTCTGCCTCATAATCTCCTGTTACAACTTTCTGATTGCTTAATTGTCCCAGTGGGAACCATCTTAAGGGAAAATAATATCTTTTCAGCTCTAGATTTGGCCAGATGCAAGGCTCATTAACTAGTTTTTGCAGAGTGAAGCTATCAGAGGAGGTTACATGACAACATGCCATCTACTTTTCCATCTAATCCTGGCATTTCTGCTGTGCCCACCAAATCAAGCAAACCTCACGCCAGGGGGTAAAACAATGAATCCACTTCACAAACACACAAATCCCCACCTTCCAACCTTCCTGAATGGCTCTCACTTGTCTTCTGCTTGGTATGGTTTTATAGCAATTAATTTCAGAAAATACGGGAATAATTCCTTACCTTTCCGTGTGAGATACTCTGCCACCAGGGCTGTTACGTGGACATAGCACATTGCTGCCTATAATAAAAGACACATGCCTCAGAATCATCATTCCTAACAGCATCTCATAACGCTCCCAAACAGACAGAAGTCTAATGAATGCATGTACTTCTACATTAGATCTCAAGGCACCAGCTAGTATTTCTTACAGCTGCTACCCTACCTTTTGAAAAGAGTGAAATCAGTCACATAAGCTGAAAATTTGACATTAATTGGGAGCTGAGATAAATAGCAGTACATTTGCTAAGGCTCGTTTCTATATAGAATTATTACATTTGTCATGTGAAAGACAAAAACAGTATTTTTTTCTTACTATACCTAATATTTCTGCATCATTTCTCTCAAAGTGAAAGGAGGACACTTTGAAGAAAACCTGTGCTCCTCCCTAGATTCTGAGAGAATGGCTCAAATTTCAGGTGCTAATATATATTTCGCTTGACTTAAAAATTAAGAGCAAACTAGAATTTTTTTCTAAACATAAAACATTCTAAATAAACATTATAATTTAATCTTAAATAGGTAACATTATATACATCTTAAATTGAAATAAAAAATTCTTTTCACCAAATTCCATGGTATTATAAAAATCAAAGACAGCTGTTGGAAGTGAACCCACTGCAAGGTTCGAATGCATGTGGTTCTGAGCCTGTCAGTGGGGTGGGCACCACCACGTGGTGCCCTCGTCTAGACCCTCACCCCTAGCTAGTCAATGCACCGGCAGAGGCTGCTCCACCTGCACGTGTGTAAACCAGTGTTAGCAGTGTGGCATGCACTCTGATGTGTGCAGAGAGAAGTCTGGTGGAGTGTGGAGTTATGCCCTGTCCAGTCCTCAGTGGCAGAGTTCACGCCTCCCATGGGTGTCCCTCTTGCAGTGCACAGCAGAGTCACATGCACAGAACAGGCAGGAAAGTACATCACGGGTTACCAAGCACATAAAACCAGACACGGCAAGGGCAGTAAGAAATCTTATAAATTAGCTGCTTTTGTCCCTTATTCACCGGGTATACTGGGTTGGGTAGTGTTCCCCGAAAGTTCATGTCCTCCCTGAGACCTCAGAATGTGAGGTTATTTGGAAATAGGCTCTGTGTAGGTGTAGTTAGGTGTAGTTAGTTAAGATGAGGTCATACTGGTGTGCAGTGGGCCCTAAATTCAACATTACTGGTGTCACAGGAGAAGAGACACAGGGACACAGACACATGGGGAAAGAGGCCATGTGACCACCGAGGCAGCGACTAGAGGGATGCGGCGACAGGCCAAGGAACATCAAGGACTGCTGACAACACAAAGAACTCAGGGATAGACATGGAACAGCTTCTCCCCAAGGACATTCAGAGATGTGGCCCTGCTTCCACTGCGATCCTGGACTTCCTGCCTCCAGAACTGTGAGAGGGTATATTTCTGTGAGAAGCCACTCGGTCTGGGTACTTTGTTAGGGCAGCCACATAAAACTAATTCACAGAGGAACAGCTGACGCTCAGTGAGTTCTTCCTTTTCTTATTTTTATTTTTTTAAAGACCTATGCCACACATGTCATTAAAAAATCTTAAATTCTTAGAATGATAGAAAAATGACTTTTGTTAGTTATTCCTTTTTATTATGGCCAATGTGTGGTTTACATTAAATTTACGGTCAAACAAAACTATAAAGTTATATGTACTTTTTAGCATATTGAACCCCTTGAAAAATAAATATGTAAAAATAGTTAAAATTTTCAGACTTAGAATATAAGGTTTACTAATTCTAACAGTTATAAAAGTTTAAAAGTCAAAACTTGCTTGCTATAGTAATACTGTTGATCATACCTAAACGTCTCAGGCTCGGACACTGAATGAGTTCTCCTGGGAGCACAGACTGCCTTGCAGCCAATTGTTTTCCTTAATTTCCCATTTTAGAGATGATGTCATCGAGCAACAGATGGGTTAAAAAAACTGGCTCAATGTCACAGAGTTAGTTAATATTCAAAGTCCAATATTACTCATACTGAAGCCCACACACCCAACTCCCAGCCATGCAGTCTATATATTGAAACACATTAGCTTTGCATAGAAGGGGATGCTTGAATACCTACCGCATCCACAAAAGGAAATGGACCACCTCACAGAGGACAAAGCAACGCCTGTTGCCTTAATAACAAGAGGAATTCATTTTATCATAAAACAGCTGAATTTCAGAACTACAGAGAAGTACTGATGTATATTTTAATTAGCAGGAAGCTGTATGAATATTTTTAAGAGTTTAAACAATGCTCTTGGGTGACAAAAATAGCCCCTTACAATTGGTTTTAAATTATTAAAATGCTCAGTTCACTATGAAGTCACCCTGAGCCTCATACTGTTTTAAGTTTTGCATAGTTTTAACTGTTTTTTATTAGTGGGATGATTTTTCTCAACACTGGCATCTTTTAGTGAATGGGGCCTCACTGGTGTTTTCAGAAACCCGATCAAGTGCTGGCAGGGCTACCTCCGAGAGATCGCCGTTCTTGACGTGGATCCTGGCCATGCTGTCGAGCCACGTCTTCCTGAGCTCAGGTGTGCTAGCGTAGGATTTGGCCAGGCTGTACTGGAGGTCCACCAGCATCTCCGGGTCATTCTCGTGCTCCTTCATCTGGGCAGTGGCCATTAGCACCGTGCGTATCCTTTTGGTCAAGTCCTTCACATCAGAGGAGAAGCTGGTATGCTAAAACAAGGGTGGAAGAAGAAAGGACACGTGGTTTCCTCTGTTTTCTGCCTGTCCACATGCACCTCAGGTGCTAAGGCAGAGTCTTGGGGTGGAACTAACACGGGTCAGGCCACCCACCTTGATGAGCCGGTCACTGTTGGCACAGTTGTTGATGATGGACAGGGACTGCTGGAATCTGGTTCCCCCAATGCCAACAACGTCTGCTATCAGCTGGCTGACAGATATGATGACCTTAGGGACACACAAATGTGAGCGAATCAATTTACCTTCAAATGACTGCCCAGGCTGGGCTTCTGCAAGTTAGAATGTGCCTGAGGACAGGGTAAAATGGCGGGGGCGGGGAGGTGCTTTGAGCAGGGATTGCTCCAGTGTAGGAAACAATGTCTGAGGCATTTTCTTCCCCTTTAAGAATAATTCCAGCCAGGCACGGTGGCTCATGCCTGTAATCCCAGCACTTTGGGAGGCTGAGGTGGGTGGATCACAAGGTCAGGCGTTCAAGACCAGCCTGGCCAACATAGTGAAACCTTGTCTCTACTAAAAGTACAAAAAATTAGCTGGGTGTGGTGGTGGGCACCTGTAATCCCAGCTACTCTGGAGGTAAACGCAGGAGAATCGCTTGAACCTGGGAGGTGGAGGTTGCAGTGAGCTGAGATTGCGCCACTGCACCCTAGCCCTAGCAAGAGTGTGAGACTCTGTCTCAAAAAAAAAAAAAAAAAAAAAGAATAATTCCAGAAAATGATTTTTTTGCTATCTTTAAAAATATATTGTTTGCAAAGCAAAATGCTAATCAGGAGAGCAAAGGGAGAAGGACAATGAGATAAGCCCACCCTCTTGGATAGTTACTTACCTATTATCTTCGCTAACCAAGGGGGAGACATGATTTACTTCTCAGTTTTCAGTCTGAAGTTATATGTATTAAATATGCAATGGGTAGACTGCCCTTTGCACTACTTTATCAGAACATGGATATATTAACTATGCAACAGGGGGCTCTGTCTTTTTTTGGCTCTATGAATAGCACTGCCTTAATCCAGTCGCTTGAGCTAAAGTATGGAGGCCATCTTTATCTTTCCTTTTCCTTCACCACACCCAGGTACAATTGGTAACCAAATGTTGTCAACTCAATCTCCTCTTCCTTGTTGCCTCACCATTCCTGGTCTAGGATACCATCCTCTCTGACCTAGCTTTGACAATGGTCTCCCTAGCTGAGGTCTAGACTACCCTTGGCCCATAATCAACACTGGAGTCCAGAAGATCTGTCCAAATATGCAATGATTTGAATATGCAACCATGGGTCCTCCTCAACTCCTTCTCACCCATATTCTAAACTCCACAGTAGGGAACATCTCTAGTTCCCCAAATGGGTGCTTCCCCATGGTTCACTGTGGCCTGGAACAGGCTCACTGCTCTTCAATCAGCAGCCCCTATGCATCCTTCTCATCCTCCAGGTGCCCTCCTGATACACTCAAGTTCCTCTATAATAGCAGTGGCCACACATGCACTCTGAGAGTTCCAGGGCTTGTCTGTGACCTCCATTAGACTACATTCCATAAGGGCGGGGAGAGGGTTTTTTTGTTCATGGTTGTATCCTTGAATCCTATGTGGACTATATATATACATATATATATATATATATATATATATATATATATATATATATTTTTTTTTTTTTTTTTAGAAAGGGGTAAGTGCAGAGATGGAAAAGGGGCACCTACCATGTATTTGTAGAAAAACAGAGTTTACAAAAATACACAAGTTGTGTCATTATCTTGGCTGGCTCTTACAGCAGAGAATTTAAGATGCTTTAACTCTGGAGAGATAGCAGATGTGTCAGTAGATGGAAGACAGAAAAGAACCACTTTGGTTGGGCTTTTTGTTTCTTACCTAAAATGTTTACTATTAAGCATCCTCACATGGGTTCTAATACTTCTTGATTCAATGGAATTTTAATCAGTCCAATATTGACTCAATATTTAAATGTCAGTTTTCCAACAGAAATGCATCTGGGGCCTAAGTCTTATAGTAATGGAGCATGGAATAAACCAAGCCAGAAAATGTGGCTTCCAGTTTTCCAGATCTTGCAGTATCTTTATGATAAGGTAAATTGGTCAATGTAATACTCAGAGTTTTCCTGATACAGCAGGATTCCACAGAGTAAATCTGTACTGGAAAGCTAAACCACACGCACTTGCAAATGTGTCCGGACAAAGGACTTCTTTCCAGTGTAATCGAAGTTGTTCCTCATCAGGAAGTAGAGCAGCTGGGAGGCCTCGGTCCTGATGGAGCTCAGCTTGGAGTTACAGCACTTGAGAATCTCGTAACACAGAGCCGCACACATGTCTGCTCTCCCTTCATAGAATGTTGAGGGAAACTAGACAGGATGAGAGGAAACAGATAAAGCACAGAAGGATCAGTGCTCGGTAATGTACCCTTCAATTCCGGGGGGAGGAGCCAAAACATCTAACATACTCATGAAACAACTTACCTTATAAATTAAGGATCTTAAGGCAGTGAAGACATTTTTTAAAGCTGTTTCAGACTGATGTTTTTGAAGAAAACACAGGTAGACATCAAAAACTTTTTTCATGAGAGGATTATGTCCGTGGTCAGCCAGGAGCTGGTTCTTAAAACACACATTGACAGCTTTGTTAGTAAAACACACCAGATACCTCTAAGTAGGTTTCACACAATTTCAGGCTCAAGGATTAAATATTCTACGTATTAAGACAACTTATACTTTAAACAAACTCTGCCTTGAATCCTCCAGGAAAGTTCAGAATTCTTTTGTAGAACAAACAAATCTATCAATACATTTATATTTTGGGGATAAACCTCCCAGCAAACTGTAATCCAGTTGAAAGGAACACTTGCTTAGTACTGACTGGGCTTCTATTTATTAATATTTACTCATTTTTACTGTCTACCAGCAACCGATACAGAGGTGTCATTTGTGACATCTTAATTCCAACAGAGAAAGTGCCATCACAGGTATGCATTACTTACAGATGGGAAAAAATACTCAAGTAAGGTATACGAAACAAGGCCTCAAAAATGAGAAGGTTCCCTCCCCAGGCTCCTAAGGCACTATGCTAAGCTATGAATAATCAGAGTTTGGTAAAGTGGAAAATGTACAGGCTTCAGTCAGGTACCACTTATCATGGGCATGAATTTGCACAGGTAAATTGAGTCTCGGTATCCTCATCTGTAAAACGACGACCCTAAAACTGACCTTGAACAGCAACTGTGAAGACATGAGGTCAAGTGTAGAAACCATCTTATACATACTTTGGTCTAGTTCAATAGGTGGTAGCTAGTAGGGTTTTAACATTTTGTAGATTTTACTTATCAAATAAAAAAGACTATATTTGCTTCTAGTCATTCAAGATTTCCTCATGTCAGTAGAAAATTCACACAAATTAAACACTTTGGAAGCCTGGTTGGCTGAAACTCCCATCAACTGCAGAATATACACAGTAGCTAGAGGTGTGACCCAGCAAGCAGCCAGTAAGAGCTTTGTGTTTAAATGTGCACAACACTGAAGAGTACCACCTTTCAATATGGACAAGCTGTCTGAACAAAGCTCTGTGGGAGGAAGGATACGTGTATGCATTCTGCACAAGCAGACAGATGTGACATCAATTTAAAAAATGTCAAGAGGCCAGTATCTCAAACCAATCTTACAATTTGGCCAAATGGACAGGGGTAATTTATGTCCAAATAATTTTGCTACATAGCAAATTATGGTTGCAGTCATAGTTTCAGAGCAAGATTTACCTTGTCTTGCTGTTGAAGAGATATTTCTCCTCAAGGAGTTTTTGTTTTTTTTAGGTCCAGTGAATTGTGGCTGTATCACAGCTGGCAGAACACCTGGAATTCCCAGTGATCTTTCTATTATGAAATACTAAGATACCATATTGAATTCCACCATGTGAAATGGGTGCAATTTAATGAACAGAAAATGGGACTAATGAAATGAATATGATCTAATTCTCAACCATGAGCAGCTATTCACACACAAGAAAAGAGATTTCCAGTGTTTCCAGAACTGCTTACAAGTTTTATCTCTGAACACCATTTTCTTAGGAGCTGTAGTTTGAAAAGCCTTGCTTTTCTCCAGCATTTATATTCCTAATTATGACTGGATTAAGGTTTATGTGAATCTGGAGGTGAGATTTCATTTTCTTAGCATTCTTTGCCGGGGCTAGCCAGGAGATATGGTTTCTACAAAAACTGCCAAGCTTCCCAAGTTCTGCTGTCTGAACTGGCCTGTTTCTAATGTTTCTCTCCTTTAGTTAAATTTCTCCACCTTTCCCTCTCTATGGCCAGGTTTTAGTCCTTTTCAGCTCTGATCTCAAAACTTGTTTGCAAGAATGGAGTTAAAGCTTATTTACATTATATATCCCATAACCTGCTGTAAACCTCAAATGTATACAATATAACCTATTTTTAAAAAGATGTAAATAAACCCCAGTTAAACGGGTAAAGGACCTTTTGTCCTAGACACACCCTAGTTTCCTAACTACTTGCCTTTATTTTCCAATCATTTTTCCCCCCTCTGTCTCTGTGTCTCCCTGCTGCGTTCTCATCAATTAGAAGGTCACATACATTAAATACGAACACATCTTTTAACATTCAGAAAGGCCCACAGGGGGCAAAAAAGCAAACCAAAAATCACCCTTAACTGTTCCATTCAGAAATAACCACAGATAACAATGCAGGGTATCTTATTTCTATCTTTTTATCCCTATAGACTCTTGCTGAAGATGGGAAATTTTCACTTAGGAAATCAAATGACACATTAGAATAATATAAAGGCAGGGCTTATTTCTAGTAATAAAGTGGAGACTGCTTCTCCAGGAATTCTCTGTCTTGGATTCAGGTTTGACAGTTGTCACATGGTCTCTTGTGACGCTTAATCCAGAAGACAGGCCTTTCAGAAAATGAATGCTCAGTATCAGTAATTTAAAAAGATCCAGGAACACAGAGGAAAACAAATCTCTGTCCAAACAAATGGGTGTCCAAATGAGGTATCTGGAACAAAGTTAATTTAAAACAGCAAACTCTTCTCAGTCAGATAGCATTTATCATTATATACACATTGATTGAAAAATTACTTTAACAAGTCAGTTTGGAGAAGAGCCATTTCTGTTTCAGATGTTTGCCAATCACTAAGATGACCTAAGCCTCATGTGTCTGCAGACCAGCTTCACGGTTGTGCAAAGCAGATCACAAGCTGCCTTGCAAGCCTCCGACTGCCCATGGCTCCTCCTGTCTTGGTTCCTTTTGTTGCTGATTATGTGTTACTTCTCACTGTGCAGTTCAAATCAAGAAGAGGCACTAAATGGAACTGCTAAAAATACATTTCCAGGTTAAATCTGTGAACACATTAAAAATATTGTAAACTACTTGAAGGCCAGTATTGATTTGGGATTGTGTTAATAACAGACATCAAAAAAACCATATTTTCCTGCATGTGACAACCTGTTTACAAAACAAACCCTTTTATGTACTGAGATAACATGTGTGAACATACGCAGTTTTGTAAATATCTGACATCTGATAAACGTTTGGTAATTTTCTTCTTCTGTCTGTGTAAGAGATCATTCAAATATCTTGATCTTTACTTAACTCACCTCATCTTTCTCTCTCATACACACTCACACACATATGACTTAGTGGAGAACCAGACCTTTGGGCAGGCCAGTTGTGTGGTGATCTTGGGCAAATTTCCTAGCCTCTCCCAGCCATGATGTCCTCATTTGTAAAATGTGGGATAATTCGATCTACCAGGCAGAGCTGTTGAGAAGATTAATGCCTGAAGCACAGAAGGCACTCAACACACAGCAGGAAGCTAATGTAATAATAATAACCAGAATTCTGGGATTAAATCTTTCAAACATTTTACCTTATTAAGAAATTGATTTCTGGATTGTCTTTGGCAATTTATTAGATGTGGCCAATTAAGAGAGTCAGTAACCACAGAGCTATACCTGCTGAAGATGACTTTCTTGAATTATGTCAGCTCACTCACTCACTGTTATAACTCTTCTGATGTGTTCCAACTGATGCCTCAGCTGAGTAAATATTTGCAGAGAAAGATCCCAGTGACTGTGATGCCAATGGGCCTCTCATATCTGTGAGTCTAAACCAGGGAAGCCTGTCTTACCACATGGCCCAACATCTAGTAATGCCATAGAGTGCACCATACATTTGCCTACCTCCCAGTGGGCGGTGCTGAGCTGTAAACAGGAAACATTTTTTTGCATGCAGGCATATAACCCTGGACAGAGATCTCCTTAGCTCTAAAAGCTCAACCTTCCCTGGGTGTCTCAGGGATCAGGCCCTTTGCCATAGGACCACAGAGGAGCAAACACAGGGGAAAGTGCTGACTGTTAACCTGGAGTTCACATTTGAGCTCCTACTGCATTCCCATTCCCAGATTGGAGGCCAGATATTTAGAGATCCAGGAATAGTGACAAATACTCTTCTTTACTATTAAGCAAGCAACCTGAAGGGGGCTGAGTTAGAACTACAGGCTGTTCTCATGGGTGCCACTCAGACTGCACCAGTGCCCCATGTGCCCGTAGCTCACCCCATGATGCTGCTCTGCAGCTCCAGAATTTCCTGCTTATTTACCTGGTGGGGGACAGGCAGAGAGGGGAAGAAGGTGTTGCCACTGCTTTTCTGAACTTAATGGTTCATGTTTGACACAGGTGTGCATAGCCAGATATTCACTTTTAAAACCTTCCCTGCCTATTTACTAAGAATTTTTAACTAAAAATACCCAAAAGAAAATAGAGGTTCTGAAACCTCTTTCCTGTTTCTAGTAGAGCCAGTGTGACGTTCAGGTCTCACGGCTGGAGTTTCTGATTCAGTGGGTCTGGGTGGCGGCCCGAGGATTTCCATTTCTCACATGCTCCCGGGGCTGCAGCTGCAGCTGGCCTGGAGACCACACTCTGAGAGCCGCCGTAGCAGAGGCTCCGGGTACCAAGGCGGTCCTACCCCTGAGCTCATTCTGTGCAAACTCATTTCCAATCTCTCAACTGGGCTCCTAGTAATGGGTTTCATGGGGACAAGAGTGGGGTGGCGGCTAAGGAGAGTAAAGGTATACAATAATAAAGTGACAGGATATCAGGAAAACTATCATTACTCTTCCTAAAAGGAATATGCTTTCTGAGTAGTGGAGACAAGTAAAGCAGAGAATGACTTTGGTTCTATTTCCTGAATACACTTGCAAATAAACAAATTGCTGCAATATTTATGGCGTATAAACACTCATTCAATTTCTGCTTTCTATGATAGAAATGGAAGTAATCATTTAGCAAGAATGAGAAGTATTAGGTTCCCAAAAACAGGAGAGTAGCTGAAGAGTCCATCTCCACTTACCTGAATACTTGCTAAAACTTAAAAATAAGACAAAAAAAAAAAAAAAAAAAACCTTTCATTTTCTATCTCCAAAATGTTTTTATCATTTAATTTAGCAACAGATAAAAAACTGAGAAGATGAACGTTTGTATTTATCGCTCCTTTCTATATAAAAATCTAATTTAAATGCAAAAACATTTGGATATATTTAAAGATATTCAAGGCAGAAATGCCTGAATAGGCGCCTATATTCATCATCCTCAAGGTTCGAGCCAAGAGTTAACTGCCTCCAGACAGTGTTTCCACCACGCCCAAGCCCACAGCACACACTGACCAGTTACATTTGATTTCAGGGCATTCAAGCCATTCACTGTGGAATGATTTCATTAAAAGAATTTAAAGATTAATGGTTTCCTTACAGGGACAAAAACAATTGCTGATGTAAAAATGCAACACAGTAGGTGTGTGCTGGTTGAGCTTACCCAGCAGAATGAATGAGAAAGGTAGAACTCGGGCCACCAACAGCTGATTGATACAAACCTTAAACGCCAATGTAAACAGAGAGAGTGTGTCCAGAGCCGTCAGGCAAACCTCAGTGGCAATGTTGGCTTCAAGTAATGACTGGTGCAGAACATCTGCGTCCGAGTGGCCATAGCCTGCGTGAATTACAGCACAAGATTACTGCCCAGTGTTCAGAAGGCAAGGCTGGCGGGACAGGGTCACACAGTCAACTTTTGATTATTTACCAGGGGACCCACTTTGGGACCTTGTCTCCCTGTTTGCCTTTTTTTGGTGAGGGAAGGAAGGGAGACAGTAGTAACAATGTTTCCATTCAATTATAAATTTTTTTCCCATTCTGAAACGGCAATAACCACAGCAAACATTGATTATGCACTTTCTGTGTGCCAGCCAGGATTCTATGAACTTTACACATATTTGCTCATTTAATCCTTCAACAGCCCTATGAAGTATGAACACTGTTGAACCGTTGGTACAGAGAAGGAAACGAAGGCACAGAAAGGCTAAACAACTTGTCTAAAGTCACATAGGTAGTAAACAGTGGAGACAGGACTTGGACCAAGACAGGTGTCGACCGATACTGCCATCTGGCAGGAGTGCTGGTGGAGACTAAGATTTCCAAAGCTTCCCACGTAGACGGAGGCCGCAGCACAACACAGGTTAGGAAAATGAGCCTGAGATCAGGCTGTTGCTCACCGAGTCCTGCTCTGCCACTCACCTGCTGTGTGGCCTTGGCAAGTTATTTGGCCTCTTTATAACCTCAGTTTCCTCATCTGTAGAATGGGGATAATACAGTGTCTACCTCAAAGGGTTGTGGTGAGGATTAAATTTTTCAATATTTAGGAAGCCCTTGGAACAGTGCCTGGCACACAGTGAGTGCTATGAAGGTGTTAAGTCAATAACATCAGGAACTATGTTATCAGCAAGGCTCATGAATGATAATCAAGAGTTGACTGCGCAGGGCATAGTACTCTACTCGCTTTAAGAAAAAGCATAAAAGCCAACAGGTCTGAAAGAAATGTTCAGAAAAAGAAAAGTACTTGAAGAATCTGTCACTTAAATTTGGCTTAATCACACAGAATTTAAATGTAAACGGAAATCTTCTATAAGTGGCCAAAGCAGTTCAGTACTAATATAAACGCAATTTGACATATAATTTGAGATATTAAATTATGAAATGGTATGCATTAGCAGAAATACATATAGGGATGCAAAGATGTTATAGTACTGATCTAGATTACAATGAAAGATGGCAATATAATAAAACACCATGTAATGTCTTTCTCCAAGGAACAAAAATAAAGCAATGCTTATTACTTAAGTAATTTTCCTAGTACTCCAGAGAGGAGGACATTTTGTACATAGATCAGGAAAATGAAGTACAGAAAACCTAGGAAATTTTCTCGAGATCAGTAATGGGAAAAAACCAGAGGCTACACTCCAAATTCCTTATCCAGGTCACTGTATCATCGTACATATGATTGGGAGAAAATCAAGTAACTAGCATGACATCGTTCTGACTTAAATGTCAGAATTATGCTGTTTTTTCAAAAGGCTCCAACAGAGCTTTTTAAAGCTACAGAAGTGATTTTTAAAATATGATAGAAATGCTGTTGTGTGCTTTTATCCAGCGCTGCTCTGCTTTTACACATGTGGGGCTGAGATCTGTTTGTGGAGCACACCACTCCCACTCTGCAGCACAGTCAGCGTCTCTCCACATTTAGTGAGGATCTGCCACACATCTGCCACCATGCTAGTTCCATTTCATTTTTGCTTTTTGGGTACAAAATCTCCCAGAGAAAAGAAAGGTGGACATGTTGAGGTACTAATATTACTTGTACTGCCATGATGGTAAGCCAAGGCATGACTTTATTCAGAGAGGTTTGTTTGGTAAGATACACAGACAATGAAAGGAAACAAACAGGTTGATGATTACTGTTAAAGTGATCACATACTGTGGTAAGAGGGCACACACAAAAAATACAACACCTGTTATCAGACCAACCAAAACGATCACACAGGTCCAAGGGATCCTTTCCTGGCCGCTGCCATTTGCCTTGAATGAGTTTTTGTCTAGGTTCAATTTTAACAAGGAACTGGCTTTGATTATTTTAATTCCTTTCTCTGCACAGAACTGTCCTTCTCTCTGTCTAGACCACCTACAGGTGAAGTGCAACTAGGCGATCATTACCAATGAGATGGCCTGAAGAATGCCCATAGAATTTAACTACTCCTGGCTGAAAGCCTGAAACAATTAAAAATTAGAATTTGGCCAGATGCTGTTTTAAAACATATCATCAATGGACTATGCTAATTGAGTTATTATATAATTATGTATACACATGGAAGCATGGTACTGGGAAATGTTATTACACCATCTATCTACTCTCCTTTAGTGTCAGATTCATACAGAAATTGTTATGCTTGCCTGAGTCATATATGCATCTAAAAGAAATGGTCCTTTTAGCCACATTTTGTTATGCTTTGCTTTTCCTTCAACTGTTTCATCTAAAAAATCAGCAGGATTCCTGAGCTAGTGCTATTTTTTAAAATCCCTAAAAATAATTGGCAGCATAGAGAGGCTGTCCTAGTCAGAGACTGGAGACCGTATGTCTCAAGGCCTGGAACAGAGCTGTGCAGGAGGAAGACTTTAATCAAGTCATCATGGTATAGACCAATGCAGGAAAATGAAGCTGAGCTAGTAAATCCAAGAAGAGGCAGAGGTATTTCTTAAATTATGGGTTGGCAATGTTTTGAAAGCTGATTAAGCAGCTTTTGACCTGGGCAAGTAAAGCCTGCGGTGTGAACCACATGGATTACCGCTAGGGGGTCATGGTGCCTGGGGGTCTGCACTGATTCCCTCCGCCTGGCTCTTCGGGGACAGAGCTGCAGGACTTCTGCAGGGATGTGCCATCTCTGGCACACATGCCCTGGGCTGCTTTACAGTCCTTCGGATTCACTGCTCAAATTGATACAATTTTCATTCTATTGTCATTCTGACAACACTTATTCTAAAGTCCCCAAATCTTTTAAATACTCAGGGGCCACAGATTAAATTTGTCTACACTGAATTAACTTAATCCTGTTTTACAAACTCACGTTACCTGCATAGTTCAACTGAATAATGGTGTCACATCGGTGAACTTCCTCCCTCCCCACCACCATGACATCAGAGGTAATGTGGTGGGTAGGACGGAAGCCTGAGGCCACACACCTTTTCTGAATGCCAGAGGACATTTGGGATAGAAGAGTAGGTCAGAGACATATTCTTACAGGGGGCACTTCCATGTTGATAGCTGCGTTCACTCTTTATGCAACCAAAATTCTTGTTTTTATTTTGACTTTTACCCTCTCTAGCCCATAATGTGAATCCAGAAACATAGTAAGTTTTAAGAGAAAATATAAATACCAAATGACAAGCAATTTTCTTGCTGAAAGAACTCTCCAAACGTAGAAGACCTAGTCTAGATACATACTAACTCATGGCATATGGTTTTACTGAGTGCAAACATTTTTGCAAAATATCAAACTGATCAACATCTACACAATCTATTATTCATTTCCATCCCATTTTTGTTGTTAAAAGGTTTTCCTCACAGACTGGCAAAGAGTAGAGAATAGAATAGTAACATCTCAAGGCAAAATTTATGTCATTTGATATCTGTTCTTTGATCCACAGACGAAGAAAACAAATATGCTCAGAACGCCTTGTGGAGACATGGGCTGTAATCTGACAGTTTATACTTCAGGAGGCAGGTGTCATACCATCAGCTTTCTCTTCCCTGTGGCCTTTTTAAACCTAATGTTGAGCTGCATCTGAAAATGGGACCTCATATGAAATAAAGTGAAAATACTTGGTTTAAACATATCACACATCTTAAAGGCCTCTGCAAGGATATTACAAATGACTGACTTTAAACGTACACTGTAGCAGACCTTCTCAACTCTGAGACCCCATCAATTGCAAGAAACACCAATCAATGACAGACTATCATATCCAATGTAACATAAGATATACCCGACTTTGGAAATACTAAAAAATGCACAAGAATCAAGGAGACACATATCAAAATCAAGGAAATAAGTGTTTTGCTTATAAAGAAACTTTTTTTTCTAATCAAAGTCTCTCTGTCACCCAGGCTGAAGTGCAGTGGCGTAATCTTGGCTCACTGCAACCTTCACCTCCTAGGTTCAAGCAATTCTCCTGCCTCAGCTTCCCGATTAGCTGGGACTACAGGTGTGTACCATCATGCCCAGATAATTTTTATATTATTGTTAGTTTTTTTGTTTTTAGTAGAGATGGGGTTTCACCATGTTGGCCAGGCTGGTTTAGACCTCCTAACTTTAAGTGATCTGCCTGCCTCGGCCTCCCAAAATGCTGGAATTACAGGTGTGATCCACTGTGTCTGGCCACAGACATTTATTTACTATTTTGAATATATGTTTAAAGCATCCAAGCACATTTTACCGAATTTTAAAGATATATTATGCATGCTTTAAAACTTTTGAAAAATATTTTAACTCAGAGATGTCTACATTCTCTGTATTTTTATATTAATTCAATATTATATACAGTAAAGGAATTTAATGATTGCCTATATTCATTTTCTTGCTTGTGTTTCATAGACATCAAAGACGTTTCAGAATTAAATGGGGCGTGGTAAGCCACGCCATCAACTCCTCATGGCAAGCCATGCCGTCAGCTCCTCATGGCATGCTTAAAGTGACCTGGGCAATATCCCAGCTGGGCCTCCTCCAGTCTGTTTTCACACCTCCAGCTGCAAGTGTCCACATGAGCTTCACAGGCAGCTTAGCACATGCAGTTGAGTTAGAAAATGCTTTCTGATTCTGATCTAAAACAGTATCTGCAACTTGACCCAATAATCTTTAACTGCCTATTAGATCGAATCATATGAAATCCAGATTTTCTTTACATGCTGCTACCTCTTGGCTGGCGTTCGCCACATCACACCAGTGGGAAATATGAATTATGCAAATGAACTTGATGGATTCCAAGAACAACACATGACATCAAAGTAAACACAGTGTTATTTTATATATATTTTGCAAATGTACCACTTATTTGCAAAACACATGCCACTTAGTTTTCACCTCATAATGTGGTTTGTAAACATGTACATGTATACACACACACATATACATGTTCACGTACGTAAACACCCCCTTCTCTTTGTGTATCACTCTTTGTGGTTTTGTGCTATGACTCTCAGTTTTTCATTTGACACAAATCTCTTCACAATGAGCACAAATTACACTAAATATGTCAATGCCTAAGTGTTCTAAAGTTTACTTTCCATACACCTGAGAGATGACCCAAACAACAAACCTGTCCTTTAAAGGTGTTTTTCAAATAGCTAAGATGACTTGGCCATCATGGGATTAGGCATGGGGATTTGCTATTTTATTTCCTATCAAAATCAAAGAGTAAAGATGGGTTCTTGCTCGAGTTCCAAGTGCAGTGTGTATAGTGCCTTCTTCCACATCCTGTTACCAGTGGTGATGGGGACAGACCTACAAAGGATTCTGTTTCCTGTGGGCTTCTGCTGCTCCCTGCTGGTCAAGATGAGTTCTGACAAAGCCTTTCCTACTCCACAGAAAGAGAGGAAATGAACAATGCAGATGTATAGGGACTCTTCCTATTTTTATTCTCTTCTGAAATAAATTCATTCTGGACTCCTGGGGATCCCTGGCAACATTCTCACATATTGGAGCGATGTCATATTGGTTGGCCCAACAGAAGGTATTGTATTTGTTGTTAAACGGGATTTTTTAAAAAAGACATACATAGCCATAAATTTTCCAAAAGATACCCAGGTTCAGATGTAAACAAAGATGTACATATATATATACACACACATATACATGTTCATGTACATACAGTATGCGCTCCCTTCTCTGGGTTTTTGTCTGAGTTGACGATTTGGAGCTCAAAGAGCTAGCAGAGGGAAAAGATAAAGCCACTCAAACTCATAATGAGAATTGGATATGTAAAACAAGGCTGAGTTCTAGGAGATGCAACAACTTAGGAGATAACAGAACCAATTTGGAATAAGCAGGAATTGTAGGAACGCCAGTGAGGGCTAGAAGAGTCTGCTACATGCTCTTTACTGGCAAAGCAGGAGAAATGTGACTGAGGACAGTGTGCCACTGAAAACTGACAAAAGCGGAGGGAGGCAGGAGGACAGGGCTCTGTGGGTAGCAGGAAGGCAGAATGGAAATAAACTATCTTAACAAGATGGCTTTTGGCAGCAGCAGCAGCACCAGGCCAGCTGTCTCTCTCCTCCAATTCAAGTTACCACCACAAAACCCATTTGCAGTGGGAAGAGCTACTGCATATCCAAGTGGATTAAGGTTATTTATTCACATGTGGACCATTCATTTAATTTTTGTTTGTTTTCTGTGTTTCCTAAATGATTATCTTTGAAGGTGGAGTGCTGGTGTACTTAGAATTTGTTTTAAAGTGCTTCAAGGTTTAAGCGTTTATTTTAACCGATAGTGAGTTAGCCTCTGCGTTATATAAAGTATCTAAGCAAAGGAGGTCCAGCAGGTCCTGTTTACTAGTAGGACTGAATTTCTGCTGCTAAATGGGAAAGGAAAACTAAAAATAAAAATAAAAAAACCTTGGTTTTTTTTCTTTCTTTTTTTTTTGGAAATGGAGTTTAGCTCTTGTTGCCCAGGCTGGAGTGCAATAGCATAATCTCAGCTCACCGCAACCTCTGCCTCCCGGGTTCAAGCGATTTTCCTGCCTCAGCCTCCCGAGTAGCTGAAACTATAGGCATGCACCACCATGCCCAGCTAATTTTCTATTTTTAGTAGAGACACGGTTTCTCCATGTTGGTCAGGCTGGTCTTGAACTCCACACCTCTGGTAATCCGCCTGCCTCAGCCTCCCAAAGTGCTGGGATTACAGGCATAAACCACCACGCCCAGCCGGTTTTGTTTGTTTTAACCCCTCTTCTGCAGAGCTAGTCAAAGCCCCAACAAAAAAGATGTTAAAAAATCAAATCCTGTAGCCTTAAAGGTGTCACTAAATTTACATTCTATAGCTAAGTGTAGAACTCAGAACTAGCATTTTATGGCTACCAACTCAGCATGTGGCAGACTGACATTATCTAAATTAAGCCTGGGATTTTATCAAGAGAGACTACCCTCATAACATTTCTTATTTTTCTATTTTTTTGAGATTGGGTCTTGCTCTGTCACCCAGGCTGGAGTGTAGTGGCACAGTATTGGCTCACTGCAACCTCAGTGTCCCAGGTTCAAGTGATTCTCACGTCTCAGCCTCCCCAATAGCTGGGATTACATGTATGCGCCAATACACCCGACTAATTTTTGTATTTTTAGTAGAGATGAGGTTTCACCATGTTGGTCAGACTGATCTCGAACTCCTGGTCTCAAGTGATCCACCTGCCTTGGCCTCCCAAAGTGTTGGGATTACAAGCATGAGCCACGGTGCCCAGCCAATCTTCATAACATTTAACCTTGATGGGGCAGAGGTGTGGGAAGCTGCTTTGTTTTGATTCCTCAGGTGTCTTATTTTGAACTATTATTAATACAATGCATTGGGAACATTGCCTTTATGCTTGGCCTGCACTTAAAAAAGAGATGTGAAAAATCACAGTGAATGGAATTTATTATTAGACATGATGGGAGGATATTAATAAATATGTATTAAAGACAGCCCTTGGAAGGAGAACAAATAATTGTTGAGATAAAACAATAACCAGCTGTGTCATGCTTGGAGAGGAGATGGAATAATTTGGAGAACACAAATGCTAGCAGAAATGGGATTTATTATAAATGATCTCATGAAGTTTTCATGTGCTGCATGGTTGATATCTTTCAGGTGTTCTGCTTTGAGAAACCCTTAAGAAAACACTTAAATTACTAGAAACAGCACACAATGCCTTGTCCCCTCTGCTGATTGATAAAAGGAAATTAAAATTATGCTCCCCTGTGCTGGCAGACTCTCTATTGTGAAGTTAGAAAGCCCCAAAGTTAGGAAGGCAAGATGAACAAAAAGGTGTTGGCTTGCAAGTGAAGCGGCCTCGTAAGCAGACTTCAACCTGATTAAATCTTACCATTGTCTACAGAAATTCCAAGCACACTTGATATCTTTCTCACACTGAAAACACAGAAAAAGTCACTTTGTTATTGGACGCTTTTCCACACCCTCACAAATTGATTCATGGGCTTTATGTTTTCATAGCAGTGTAAGGATTAACATTCATTCAGAGCTGGAATGTCAGAATGTGGACGCTTGATCAATTACATGCACAGGATCAGGAAGGGTGAAAGAAATCCATCCCGAATGTTCTCAGGCGTTGCAGGGGAAAACCAACTTTAAGTTGGTTCTAGGTGATGAATCCAAACATTATGTTTAGAATACTGGAGAATGGCTGGCTACAGACCCGGCCAAGTTTTGTTTTGGGGATGGGGCAAGGGTCAGGCACTTTAGTGCTGTAGTTGAGCGTGTTCCACATTGTGTCACTCCCAAATGCTGAGGATGCTCCTCCAAGGAAGGGAACTGTGCCATGAGCTCTTCATCCTACTTGCTTTGAGCTGGAAGAAAAATCAAGTTGGTGATGTGGTAGGTGTGGCCTGGGGCTCTCCCCTCTGAGATGGCACATAGATGGCTGGCTGTTACGATGGCATGTCATGGGACTTACTGTGGTTAAAAGTGAGAGAGTTATCCAGGCTGCCCAGCTGCTGCAATCTGGCATGCATCATTCCTGTTCTGTTACGGGAAACAGGCAATGTCTGAGATTTTCGATCATGAACTATGGGTCCCAACCCCTCCTGGTTCCTGCAACATGAGTGAAATGGGATAGAAGCAAAAGTTAGACGTGTTAACACTGCAGCGAGACGGGGAGCGTTAGTGAAGCCAGGACATGGCACGAGGGAGATGGCCATGCACTGACCGAGTGCGGCGGAGCAGCCAGAGACACAGACAGGTGGCAGCTCCTACAAACTTCACGGCAAAGCACCTGATGACCCAGAAGCAAAAATCAGGCCAAAGCAGGGACCTTTTCATTTTTAGAAAGTACTTTAGAGATGCTACTTTGAAAAAAGTGAGCATCGCTCCAATGCAGTGCTAATGGTTAGTGTTCTGACAACTGACAAAACGTCACTAATCTTTTTGGATTATATATGTTCTGAAAGAGCTAAAGACATGTATTTTTTTAAATTAAAAAATGCATTGGAAGACACAGAGAACAAACATGCAATGGAGGGGATTATATGAGTTTTAACACCTTTATTCTTACCCAAGCAGGAAGGAGAAGAGCCACACACTTTGTTAAACTTGTCAGCAGTCAAGTGGAGAAAACAGAAGAGTGATTTGGGTTAGCAATCAAACAGCTAACTTCCTGCTGTGTACCATCACCAGAGCAGATGAAAATGAGACCAGGGCTGCAATGACACCTGTCCCCTGTCCCAGAGCCAACCGTCCCCCTCACTGTGTTATTGTGTGTAGAAGAACAGGGACATGCATGGACTACCATCGACTGCATGCTGCTGGGTGACTTCAAAGTGACAATGAGAAGGCACAGTGTTCATCAAACTGGACCACCATGGAGGGCAAACATGTATAAGGTTCACAGTCTAGTTCAGGATCTGATTCACATGCAGCAGAGACCCATGGCAATTTTTGTATAGAGCAGAGCATATCTTTCCACAGTGCATGGAGCAAAGTCACACCATCTCCACTCCCGTTTTCCTTGGCCCATCTATTTTTAAGGCAGTCCACACTTTTATATGCAAATATATACAGGATGCTTACAAAATAGGAAGATTTTCTTTTAAGTAGTTAAATTTATATCTACTGGAAAAAAAATAAGTTAACCATTTTACAAAACCCAATTCTAAAACATTTTGTTGGGACAGAAATCTTCAGCTTCCCACATTCACCGTTTTAGGCTGTGAGGCATTTTATTCTACTTGGCACAATATTCTCCAAATGCCATCTTGTGATGTAGGTGTCACTGCAAAAATGAAGCTAGCCCAGCACAGTGGCTTTCTGTTACAGAATTTACTGTTTGCCCATCTTCATGGGACAAAGTCAAGGAGAATATAAGTTCAAGGTAGGAGATGTTGTTGGTATAAGGACACCTTGTATATACTTGCATTTAGTACTCCAAAACGCAAATATAAAATTACTGTTGTGATAAAAATAAGACAGTTAAGATTAGAGAACTTTAAGGGCTACCACATTTCAATGAAAAATAGAAAATACTAATAGGAGGAAAGCGCAAAAATTCTAAATTTGTTTCTTTTAAGAAGAAAACATACGCCTTTACTTCTTAACATAAAATGTAATTCTGGAAATTTCTCAAATATCCCCAGAAAAGAACAATGTTAACATAAAAAGAAAATCTTCACATTGAAAGAGAAAAATCTATTAAAAATCTCTGGAATATTTCATCGCTGTAAGACAAAATTATCAATATATAGAGAAACAAGCCTCAATTGCAACTAAATTTTTAAGTTTTTCTTAAAACATGTTTACTTATAATAAAGCTGTTGAAAACAACAGTAAAAAAATATATATAATACTTAGACCAAGACCCCACTGATACACTAACAAAGAATGGCTCACAACACAGAAAAAACCAGACATTCCGAATGGCAATGAGGCAGGAGGAAGAGCTTGGTAAGGACAAGAGGTGCTGTGAAGAAATGCCAAAGAAGGCACGTCCAGCCACACAGCCACAAGGAATTTCTAGGCGGCTGGTTCTGGAGGGAAAGTAGAGTGATGCTTCTCACCAGGGAGTCCTGGGCAAGAACGCAGAGCGCTTATCAACCAGTCAAGAGTAAGAAGAGGAAAGGCTCCATTGCAGAGAAGGTTTCTGGAAATCCATACAATTTCAGATGGACTGAAAACATGCTTTCATTAAGAAAGAAGAGTGGTTAGGTGAAATTTTAGTATCTTTGTAGCTGGGAGCAGGAATAGTCAAAGTGACCTTGGAAAGTCAAACACAGGAAGAGAAATCATTGAGGAAGGAACACAGGAAGAAGAATTGGGGAGAAGAAGCTGGGAAGGAGACAGAACAGAGCATGACGAAGAGTTTGGACAAGCGGATGGAAGGGCAGCCACAGTCCGCTAAAGGAACGCTTTCCAAGAGACACGCATGAGATGAAATGAGACAGGAAGCCTGTAGGAATGCAGACCAAAGATGCTGCCGGGCTCCGTGGTGGTAATCCAAGGGCTTGCCATCGGTCCTCACAGCCGCTTCTGTGAATCCCAACCGCCAACCGCCACTGATGACCATTCCCACACAATCAGAGCCAGGTAACACAGAAAACAACACGTTTCAAATGAAAACGCCCCACAGTACCTGGCTATGTATCGCTTCCCCATGTACTGGAACTGGTGCAAGCAGACTCTGCAGCAAGACAAAAAATTATTAGGGAAATGTGAAGAGAAAATTATTTTTAGGACGTTATTTATCCATTAACAATAATAAATTCAACAAACACTATGTCTGGCACCAAAGTATGTCACATCCTCATTCATTCAGAATGGTTTTCGGGAGTCCTCTGAAAAGTCCCTTCACACCCAGGGAAATGTATTAACCTGTGAGGGAAGCCCCATTTTGTGTAGCTATCAGTGCCGTGGTGGCTGGTTAGAGCATCACAGCTCAGAGGCCCATGACTGACAAGATTGTCCATTGACTCAGGAGTAGGGATTCACTCCACGCCCGTGTGCCTGAGAAAGCATGCTGACGACCACACACACTGTTCCAAGTTACTTATTCATCCTCATTCACACCTATATAAGGAGTTTCTATTTTGGCTCAAGTATATGGACTGGACCCCATACATACCAAGATATATTTTTAAAAATATATCTAACAACATTGATGTTTTTTAAAAATCATGTATTTAATGCGGTAGTTAAAACAATGTCTGGTGAGCTCCTCTGGGGCTGAATCTCGTTTCGCCACATGAGAACTCCCGCCTTTAACTCAGCAGAGGTCAGGAGACTATGATCCAAGACTACGAGCCAAGCGTCCTCTGAGGGCCAGGCCCACGGTCTCTCACCTGTAGTTCCAACACACATGAAGCTCTGAAAACCAGCTTCTTCCTGAGTTCATGTAAATACATTTGGCACCAAAGTATGACCCAAAATAATAGACATAAAGCTACTTATAGTTATAATTTATCCAATTATTATGAACAAGAACAGTACTGCAGAAATATTTTTTTTAACTGTAGAGGGATGCTGCTGGGATGTTATGGGATACAGTCTATGTGTAAATTTTTCAGAAATCCAAAAAGTTCTGAACTTGGAAAATCATCTGGCTCCAGGAGTTTTGGATAAGAGATTGTAGATTTATGTTTCTAAAAGTAAAGAGCTTAAAGGAAATCAGAAACTTACATTGATGAGCCAAAATGAGATAATAAAGATGCTACATAAGATTTCACTTTTACTTCTTATCTTTTAAAATTATAGCAATTTTTCTGACCCAGTTTTTTCATGAGCTTAAGTTAGGCTCAACTTGGAAAAGCAGTATCTACCCAATTCAGCTAATAAATTTTGTGTTATTTTATTAAGATGGCTTATCCACATAAGCAGTTAGACACACACACACACCTCTTGTGTAAAACAAGCACATCTCTGTAACACTTTAAGGGTGACCACTGATCACTGGGTCATAAGTTCTGAAAATACGTTTTAGGGCCGGGTCCATGAGAAAGGGCTTAAGGAGTGAGTGAGGATGTGACACACACTACTTTCCTGGTTCAACTACATAGTATTCTTCACGCCTCTTAACGATCCAGAAAAAATCAAGAGGCATTGAGCAAAGAGAAAGCTACTTACTCAGATATTGTAAAAAAATCCATAAGTTCAGATGTTGAAGCCTTGTTCCAATATGTAAACAAAGCATCTAGAAAATAAACATTTACTTAGAATCACAATACATATCATCTACATTACGGAGAATTGCCTATTGTGAAGATGGGAAGAGACCTTGGAGAGTAGGCCTCCAAGCCCTTCCCCTGCCCTCTTTTACAGCTGACCACTCTAAACTGGATATCACACACCTGAGGCCTATTCAACTTCAAGATGCTGCATTTGAACACCTGAACTTTAATTCCATCATACCTCATCGAGTGCTATGTTCTAGCACAATGTTCATTTAACTTAATGTAGCATGCTCTTAAATAGACTAGAAGATTCAAAGAATACATGTGGACATACAACCTAAAGCTGGGCTCTCCTGTCTCCTACTACAGGGTCTCTCAATTCCCAAAAGGGAATTTGCATATTTGAGTTTTAATTGAACAATACAGCTTGGATCTATGTCAAGTTTTTCCAAGCTGCATAATATTTCTCTGCGTGGACAGACCGTAATTGAGTTAGTCGCCTACTGATAGATATTTACTGTTCTCCCCACCTAACTTTTTCCTATTATAATTATGTTTCAGTGAACATCCTTTTATGTGGGTCTTTGCATGCATGTCTAAGTATACCTACAGGATAAGTTCTCTGAAGTGAAATAGCTATACCAAATGGTATGTGCATTTAAATTCCTGTATGTACCGTTGAGTATTACTGTCATTTGAGTGCTATCATTTGAAAGGTAACCTTTTTTGCATCCTTATATTTTACACTGAGTTTGAGAAATAGGTAGAGATTTCTCTTAGGAAAAAGCTGGAGTCTTTGGGGACTGAGATGAGCAGAGAGAGTCGCTGTGGGGATGCCGATGGCTCCTGAAGATGCATGGCCACAGGCTTTCACTAAACACTTGTCAAGAACAATGACAGGCAGGAATGACATGAGATATAGACTGAGAATCTGTTATATGCCAGGCACTGTCCTAGGTGCTCTCACAATTTCACATAGATTGTGCCATCTAATCCTCACCATATCTGGGGCAGAAGAAAGTCCTCATTTACAGATGAGCTAACAGAGGCTCAGAGAAGTTAAGTAATTCTCCCACTTACCAGTCTGAAGAATCATAGTTGAGTGAGAATTTAAATTGCATGCATCTGATTCTAAAGGCTGCTTGGCCTATTAGACCAGTAACAAGGGTAGGGCAGGGGCTTCCATCTTTAGGGGTTTTGAGTTTAGATTCCAGAGGAACAGACTCTGGCTACTTGAGGCTGGCCATCAGGGTAGGGTGAGCCCCCAGGGAGCTCAGTGTGTGCTGGAGAGCCTGGTAGGATCACCCTGCAGGCCTCTGTGGTCACCCTCAGCACACACCAGAGTGGCCAGCAGCATGGGCACTGATGCTGCCATTCCTTGCTCTGGGCCCCGTCTACTGGTTGGGGAGAGTGAGAAGACAAAGATAAGCTCTTTGGAGAGGGAAATAGCACAAGAAGGACCTCGAGGAAGGGCCCACCATGTAGAAAGCGTTCATTAAATGTGGAATAAATGAAAAGAGTAGCTACAGAGTTACACAACTTATTTTGGTTGTCTATGTGGTAACTATCTCTGGAGGTAATTTCTCTCCCTAACCCATATGACACACAAAAGCCAACTGTAGCTAGATTTTTAGAGTTAAATGTGAAAATATAAATAACACTGCTTTCAAAGAAAATATGAGAATATCTTCATGACCCTGGGGGTTGGAGAAGATTTCTCAAATGGGCTGCACATACAACAAATTCTAATTATAAAGGGAAAATGATAACTTGAAGAAAATTGAGAAAAAATATATTCTAAAATCGTTTTGAAGAAGTGGTTGCATTTTAAAAATATGTGTATGACTTTAAAGAATAAATTTCACTTGAATTCAAATGTTCTTGTATATTCGTCTTTAAAAAGCAGTTATGTCCTTATTATAGATCATATTCAGTATTTGAAATTTAAACTATTTTAAAGAAAACTTTAAACAAAGTGCTGGCTAAAACTCATTATCACCATGAAGCAAAGTTTAGAACTTTTGACTTAACTGGGAAGAATTTCAACTTTATAAACCCAAATATCAGACTAAGTGCCCTGTGCTAGTGGATTTGGTCATCATTCAGGGAATGTCTTGCTCATCTGTTCTTTTTTTAAAAATAGCATTTTAAAGTAACAAATCAATAGAAGAATGAATTACCCAGTCTTTATTTTAAGGGCAAGGAGGTTTTTTTCTACCATCTGAGCTAAAAAGTCAGGCTGTACATTGGCTTGGGTTGGGGGGGAAAAAAAGTCAGGCTACTAATGCTGCTGAAATGGAAGCTTGATATAAAAGAAATTCTATTTTCAGGCAGAAATACCTTCCACTGGATGTTTAGTACACGCCTCCTGCCCCCAGACATAAGCAGCACAAGAGGCCTTCAGGTTCTCAACAAATGGCACTTTGTTTTCAAGAGAGTTCATCTTACTTCAGTCACCTTAATGAAGTTCACAGCATACCTTTTAATTTGTTGTAGAAAAAATAAGGTTTTTGCCAAGGATAAGAACTGTGACATTGTATAATGGGATTGTTTATATTACACAACCAGATACACAGATGAGCTAACAGAGTTGAAACTGTCCTGTCATACACATTTGCAAGCCTTACGTGGTCCAGATAGAGCATTCATAGTTCTGCTCATTCTTATTTTAAAATGTGGTTGTCAAACCCTTAAACAGAAACATAATCTGCGATGATACCACCATTTCCATTAGAAAACTAAAATAACATCTCTCCCTTCTAGTTTGAGCCAGGAATATCATACACACTCTAAATGGAAGGAATGCTTAGGTCCCCCTACAACATATATTCTAATTCCAGAGACTGACAAACACACTTATGCAAGTTGCCAGTAAGTTTGTTTGGACACATAAAAATTTTTTTGTCATGACGGAGTCTTGCTCTTCTTGTCCAGTCTAGAGTACAATGGCATAATCTCAGCTTACTGCAACCTCCACCTCCCTGGTTCAAGCAATTCTTCCTCAGCCTCCTGAGTAGCTGGGACTATAGGCGTGTGCCACCATGCCTGCTAATTTTTGTATTTTTAGTAGAGATGGGGTTTCACTGGGTTGGCCAAGCTGGTTTTCAACTTCTGACCTAGGTAAGCTGCCCTCCTCAGCCTCGCAAAGTGCTGGGATTACAGGTGTGAGCCACTGTGCCTGGCCTACAATTTTTTTTTTTAAGTCAAAAGCTATTTTATATATGTGCTTCTATCTCCTTTTTAAGATGGTAGGTCCCAGTTTAATATAAATTTCAGAAATAGGCCCATCTACATTTTAGAACTTATTTTCTAGAATAAAAATAATTAAGGACATGATTTTCCCACAATAAGGCTCTTATTTCCATTAAATTTAGTCAATGAATATGCCTTTCAAACAAGGAAGAAAATCCTTTGAAATCTTTGTATCATTTGAACTTATTACAAGTTAAAAACAAACGAACCAAATACTGAAATAAGCAAAACAGAAATCTCATATTTTAACCTACCATCAGACATGCTCTTTAAGATGTAGAGGAAACACATCAGTAGGCTCTTAATCTCAGACTGGTCAAGTTTGTCACAGCGAACCACGGAATTTCCCAATGTGCTACTTTGTTGGTGCTAAAAAGAAAATATAGGTGATTTTTCCACTGAATTATGGGAGGAAAATGTGTTTCCATTTTCTTCCTTTGTAAGAGAAAGATTCTTAGAACTGAGTCAGATCATACACATTGGAAGGTGCAAGTAACTTGCTGACAATTAAACCACAGGCACCCCTTCACTCAGATATAACACACTCAAATGCTGTCCACAGAAGCCCTCGCTTGTCTCCTCAGCACACTCTCCTAAGAGACAAGCAGAAGTCACAGACCTTTCACAGCTTTAGCTATGCCAAGTAAAACCTTCTGAGATGCCAGTATATTGAAACTTCATGCAAGAAAGTATGTATGCTAGGATCAAGAACAGGAACCGTGACTCAGAAGACACCGCACAACAAGCCACCTCCTGAGGACAACGGCGGTGGCTGAAACAGCAAGTGCCTGTGGTGCTGCTGTGCCCAAAGCACCCCAAAGCCTGCGGCCCAGGCACTGTCATCCAGGGTGCATCATAGGGTGTGCTGTGGGCACTGCTCAGGGAACACCACAGGCAGGTGCCTGACGGGGACAAACAGGGACACGTCAGCACAGCATCACCAAAGGCCCTAAACTGATGAGGTCACTGTCTCATCAGCTTAGCCCAACACTACAAACGTCAGAAATCTTGGGGCAAACGAGAGGACAATTTTGCCACTAGGCAGCAGTTTCTCCTGGAAAAAAAGCAGAACAAGATTCTCATCATGTGATTGCAAATGCAGGAGATTAAAAAACTTTCCCAGTTGAATTTCCATTGAAAAAATTTTTTTTCCATATATTAAAGCAAAAAGAACAGTGAAAAAAAGATGTTTTATTCAAGGTGCTGGTGGCCAATTGAAAAAGATTATGCACGTACATATATATAAAATAAACAGGCTTAATGAATAAAACATGTGAATCTTTTTATTTACAGAAGAAATACAGGGGCTACTAGTGGCGAAACTGGTGTGGATGCCTCCTCTCGCCTGCCCGCTTGATTAGAGCCACTGGAGAACTCAGTACTTCCGGCAGCGGGAGGGAGGGTGCAGCGTGCATTGTCTCCTCTGGCAAAGGTGGAACCGTTAGAAGGGAAAAATCCACAGTGACCCGGTTTTTCCTGGCTGACTGGCAGCTCTCCTCCTCCTCTCCAGCACTGTGTATGACACAAGCAGAGTGCCTTCGGAGCAGCTTCTCCCTCTACACATGAAGGCACGTTGGGGCCAAGGGAAAAGTTCAGTATGTCATGACACACCTGCACCGAGCTGCTCACACCTCAACAGAACTGCAGGTAACGATAACCCATGTCAACGCCAGCCACAGATGCGTGACAAGATTGCAACCTGCTGCTGAGGAAGGACGTTTCTGGGGATAAATCCCTAAATGGCTCAGTTGTTTATTGGAATGGGCGCTTGCCTGTAACTTGAAGTAACTTAGGAAATCTGTGCCCACAGTCATACACATCTACCATGGCTCCAGGTTTAAACCAGAGCTTTATCTGTTCCTACAAAGTTCCAAATGGTCTGAGTATTTAGTAGTTTCAAGAAAAAAGGCTAAGTTTGAGGAGGAAGTGTTGTGTTGTGGATGGGTGCTGTGTGAATAGAGTGATTTCTTATCCCTGAATCACCAACATGATCAGTTAATCTCTGGGGCTGGCTTCAGACCTGACATCTTTGTGGGTGGACAGCTGTGTTGGTGACAGTGTCTCTGGTAGAAAGACTACAGGAAATTGAAATGGGCAGCATTTTTAGTCTAGCCCACCAGAGCCATTCATTCAAGATGCTCCACTGCAAACCCTGTCTAGGATCTGAGGTCCTGGAAACAGTCACCAGCTTAGATAAAGCTCTCAGGTCAGCTGGGTGGTTTAGAAAAAAACAGAAGGTAACATTTAAAAGGCACTGGAACATGAAGTACATTTACTTTGGGCTAAATTCATTGATCATAAGAAATACTTGCATTGGGTGAAAAGCAATTACCTTATCCAGGGAATTGCTCTTCTCACTATTCCTCTCTGGAAGGCTGTTACCCGAATCTGTGCTTATGAGAGATCCTCTCGAATCAGCATTTCTCACGCTGTTGATGTTTGGAGTTGAGGTTGTATATGGAGAAGCTAAACGGAAATCAAGCCAAGAATAAAGTTTTATTAAGATGGAATAAAATGGAGAGAGATCCAAGATGGCCGATTAACAACAGCTCAGGATTGTAGCTCCCAGTGAAAGCGCAGAGAGCGAGTGGACGCCGCACTTTCAGACGAATTTTTGTTGCCCACAGACTAGGAGATTCCCGGCGGAGGAG
>CAUYLG010022033.1:0-64395 GCA_963573385.1 Cacajao melanocephalus
TCCATTAAATGCAATCCCAATTATACTGTTAGAAAATATTAAATATGCACATGGACACAGGGAGGGGAGCATCACACACTGGGGTCTGTTGGGGGGAACTAGGGGAGGGACAGCGGGGGGTGGGGAGTTGGGGAGGGATAACATGGGGAGAAATGCCAGATATAGGTGATGGGGAGAAAGGCAGCAAACCACATTGCCATGTATGTACCTATGCAACAGTCTTGCATGTTCTTCACATGTATCCCAAAACCTAAAACACAATGAAATATATATTTTAAAAAAAGAAAATATTAAATACGAACCCAGTTTGCCAGAGTGTGCTCACTTAACTATTGTTGTTTCTGGTAGGAACTGAGGCAATGTCTTACTTTATCTCTCAAGATTTTTCTGTTCAAAATAGCTTCAGAAATTAAAGAGACTGCTGTTCTACCAGAAAATGGTGATTTTTTTATTTTTTGGCTTACAGTCTGGATTATTCAATAGGTAAAACCTAGCTAAGAATTAAATTGGTACTCTAAGTATTAAGGTGATAAAAATCAAGATTAGCAGAAAAGTTAAATTTTGAACCTAATTTATATAGCTTATTTCAATATTTGTATTATTTGCATGGCTTTCATAATCTCCAATTCAGATTAATTTTACCTATTATTTTGGCCCTGCATTCTCCTGAAACTTTCAATCTACATTTCCATGAAAGTTAGAAACCCACTTAGAGAAGCTTTCATTTCCTTAAGGGAACGTACTGTTCTGCCTTCCACCTTCAGAAAGGTTGCTGAAAGCATCATATATTAATGACACTTTGCTGGATTTTAGAGATAGATTTACATTATATAAAACCTAGAGTGTCACAAGGAAAAGAAGAGTAATACAATATCCACATGCAGATCTAACTCTCACTTCTACCTCCTAACCTCTCTGATAAGTCAAGAATCTTCTCCGCTTGAACACCACCAGACCCAGAAAGAGGGGCTTACGGAGTCCAGCCAGTTCAAGCATTTCTGTTTGTTAAATGGTTGCGAGTTCATTTACTTTCAAATGTAAAGCAAGAAGGAGTATTTGAAACTAATTCAGCTTAAGTAAATCTGTGGCCAAATTTATTTTACAGTTAAAGTTCTATAATTAATCACAGATATAACTTCTATCACAAAAAGGAAAAATTACACAAATATGAGTATTGTAATATATTTGTAATATAATATTGAATACAATATTAAATATATTCGAATACTGAGTATCATATATTATTACAAAATAATATGCAAAATAATATATTCCTTTAAGAGATTTGCAAATATTTTGCTAGACTAGGAGGCCCTAGATGTTCAGGAAAGTGCTTTACGTTCAGTTAGTACTGACTCATCATCATATTCTCATTTTCCTTATTTGTTCTGAAGGTTGAACTAGTGAAACCCACTATAAATAGGGGTTTATAAAGAGTATTTTCCAGGCCAGGTGTGGTGGCTCACATCTATCATCCCAGCACTTTGGGAGGCCGAGGCAGGCGGATCATGAGGTCAAGAGATCGAGACCATCCTGGCCAACATGGTGAAACCCCTTCTCTACTAAAAATAAAAAAATTATCCGGGCGTGGTGGCATGCACCTGTAGTCCCAGCAACTCGGAAGGCTGAGGCGGAAGAATCGCTTGAACCCAGGAGGTGGAGGTTGCAGAGAGCTGAGATTGCGCCACTGCACTCCAGCCTGGCGAAGAATATTGTCCAAAAAAGAGTATTGTCCAAGTGGCTAAGGGTACAGCCTTCTGAGGCCAAAACTTGGAAGAGTGAATTTCAAGTGGCCAGAGGGTCATTTTTTTCCAGTTATTTAGATGGCCCCGAAAGTCAAAGCCAGAGAAACCAAGGAAACTAGAAGACTCGGATGTGTGAGAGGAAAAACAAGGCAGGTTCCCAACTGCTGTAAGTGACTACAGGGGTGGCAGCCTGGTATAGAGAGTGCATCAAACAGCTGGGGCATGTTCTGCACGCAACAGAAAGACTTTTTCTTCAAGAGAGAGAAATTAAATAATATTCTGAGACACTTTACAACTCATGCCTTTTGGGAAACTAAATGATGATACATATATTTTGTTTTTTAAATGTGCTTTTTGGTGTTGAATGCAGTCGGGCTGGAAATATTTCACTAGCTTTAATATTTTTTAAAACAAAGTGAACAAGATTAGACATGGGATATAATATCTGAAATATTCTGAAAATTATAAATCAGGATATAGAAATTATCATATGTACTATAATTATATAAATCATAAAATATTATAGAGCCAATATATTAATGCAATGCAGAATATGTGTGGAGGTGTTTCATTTCTTTTTTCTGCCCAAGGCAAAGCTAGGTACCACTCAGTGCCCTGCTCTATAGTTAAAAAAAAAAAAAAAACTACACTTCTCAACAGTACAGCAAAAAAGAGTGTGCACTCATCTGGAAAATCCTCAGGCCTGGACAGAAGAATCCCTATTGCTATTCAAACCCTTATGATAATCTAATCTAGAGAGAGATTTTTCTTAATGAATGAAAATGGCTTCAAATGACTATAAACCTATGTTAAATTAGCACCCTGTTAGCTTAATACAAATAGCATCTTAAGCCAACTGAAATTAAATGATCCCTAAGAAAGATGATTTTGAGACTTACCAGTCTTTATCTAACTAAAAAGAATTTTTATTTCAAGTGACATATAAATATCATTTAACTTATTATCTGATGATCAAACTTCAAGCAATCTGACCTACCTAGAATACTATTTCATATATAGAAATCCATTTTTTAAAAAATCCCTATATGGCAAAGTAGCATCAAAAAAAAAAAAAAAAAAAAAGAAGAAGAAGAAGAAGCCCTTACAATCTTGCTCTGCTCAGGTAACCTGAGGCCCCCACACACAGCTGGCTGTGAAACAAAGCCAGAGGGTAAAACCTCAGAACTGGGAGACACTGCAGGTGCCACCAGCAAGAAAAGACAAAAAACTATGCAAAACAGGCAAAGCTATAAAAGCAAAGGCCTTTAACATTATTTGTATAGAAATAAACTGTCCATTGATTTAAATAAAAAAATTTTAGGAAGACAGTGATTCTCATATTCGGTGTTCATCAGAATCACCTGCAGGACTTGTTAAAACACAGAATGCTGAGCTCCGCCCCAAGTTTCTGATTCAGTAGTTCAGGGATGAGGGCCAAGAATGTGCATTTCTACCAAGTGCTCATGTAATGCTGATGCTACTTTTCCAGAAACTGCTCTTTGAGAAGCATCTAGTAGGATACAAAACTTCATTCTTTAATGAAGAATCAGAAAAACTGAGAGGCAAACAAAGGGACTCACTCAAAATGAGACAAGGTAAGACAATGTTAGATCCTGTATGGACCTATTTCACGAAGGCTCATCCTAAAGTGTCCAGTAGTGAGATACTATTCTCACTGCTATTTCAAACCCAGCTGCTTACATGGATAACTAAACTCCCTTGGAACCCATTTTTCTAAGCATGTAGAGCCTTCCTAAAATCAGAAATTCACTTGTAATGCATTGGCTTTATTATCCAACTCAATCTGAGTATGGTAGCAACCTGTAAGTATATATGCCTTCCTCTATAAATGGCTTGATAAGCTATAACTTCCCTAAAAACTGTGTGGGGTTGTTTTCAGTGTTTTTTTTTTCTGGCTGTACTTAGATTAGTACATTGAACCACATTTAAAATGCACAAATGGACTTCTATTCAAAGGAATCGTACAGAAACTCTTTCTAATGTGAATGACTATTGCACACAAATTTATCCCGCTGCTAAGCTGGATTTTTATGTACTGGTTTTGGTAAAAAGCAAACTTGTCAATACATTGCTCTAACAATTTTAGATTTGGAAAATTGCTTTCACCTTTTTGTTTCTCTCTCGAGGTAATTCTCCTACTTCAAGTTAGCCTCATAAGTAAAATTTTCACATGTGTTACTTTTAATTTCTTTTCATCCTTGAGAAAATGAAAGTATCAAGAGATTCTTGCTTTAGAGTGAAGGGCTTGTTTGAAACTCCAATGCTCCAAGCAATGCCCTAAGTAGGTCAAATTTCCAAGCTGTAATTTCGGCAGACAAATTTGCCTGATTCCCCAAGACAATAAAAGAAGATACTTAATTCTAAAGCATTTCAGCGGCCCATTCTTGACCTTCGAGGTCTTTGTGGTCTGGCCCAACTCAATCCAATCGCCTATGACAAGTAAACATTAGCTTCAGCAGGGATACTCCTTCCAAAATTCCAAACTGTACTTACATATTTCTCTATTGTAAATGTCCTGTATCATCCTAGGTACATTCCTTATCTTCAAGTCCTACTCTACAAGGCTTTCCTCAAACACTCCACCTCCCAACACTCTCCATTTTCTATATTCCTCATAAATTCACTTTCTATAAGGCTCATTATGGGAATTTAAAATCAAATTCAAGATCATATACTGTCTTGTGAAGGAATTTAACTATTTCACAATTCTGCATTTATCCTTAATTATAGATCAGTTCTTAGATATTAAGAACCAGCTTATCCAGCACTGGTTTCAACAGCAATTACTCAGCACATATGTCTTGAATATTATATGAACAAGTATTCATTTAGTGCCTATTATATGTCCAGACACATATATTATAGTCCTCATACTCCAGTCCGGTTAACCCCCAAACGAGCTCCCTGAAGTGGTTCCCTTCAGAAACTTCCATATGTATGGAGATTGCTTCACCTCAAGAAGCAAGATATTTATGGGTTATTTCTTTGCCACAGCAGAATGTAAACAAAGTACTAACACCTTGTAACTCTGCTCTCATAATTCACTGGCCTTTTCTCTGAGATCATTTTCCATCCATGTTTTCACTGAAAATATTTTGTGCACCAAATAATGGAAAGGGTCTATGGTGATACAACAATGGGTTCCAATATTATAAAGTGGGCATTATATCTCTTCATACACAATGTTAAGTGTGATGTTTACTTTGATAAGACATACCACAATGAATATTACCCAGCATGATGGTTAAGAGTCTGGGCTGTGGAATCAGAGATCCAGGTATGAAGAGCTACTGCCCTTTACTGATGGTTTGATTTAGAACTAGTTACAACTCTATCCTCGGATCCAGCTGAACATGGGATCAAAATGACCACTATATAAGGCGACTTTAAAGAATCAATTTATTCCTATCACATAGCTACCATCAATCAGTCCCTGCAAAGCACTTAGCAATATGTGGTACAAAATAACCAGTTAATAAGTGGTGGTAATAATTCTTATTAAAGAAGTTTTAGCACAATAAACTATAGCTCACAAATATGGGCTGCTGAAGCAAATGCGCGTGCACACACACACACACACACACACACAGTGTAAGAAAAGTAGCTAAATCCAGAGAGCTGCCTGGTAACATTGGACTCTTAATCACAAGCTGCTGAGTTGCCCAGTCTTAGGGACAACCAGAAATCCCTTTGTCGGGTTTTAAAAGACAAAATAGCCTTATGAGAGAGATGGAGAGGGTGCATTCTCCTGCAGAGTGGGCTGCTGAGTAAATACGGCATCCATGATTGGCTTAAAGTATATCTCCTATAGGACTCATAGCGACAGCTTTCATTTTCTTCTATTTTTCCTTTTAATTCTTTTCCTCGCCTGATTTGCTCTTTCCCCCCCTATCACTAGCCCTAATCAATGCAGCAGGTCAGGTTGAAAGAATGGACAGCCTCGGAGCCACATACATTTAAACCACTTTAATGCAAATATTGATCGTAGGAGCATAGACACAGGCCGGGCTGCATTTTTTTAATGGACATGCTTTTTTTTTTCTGGAGCTGTGCTACCCATGATAAAATACAGCACCATAGATTAGTATTCCACCATCCTTCCATGCACAGGAATGCCTAAGCAAATCCAAAAGGTGGGCCAGATTCAATGCCAAGGTTGTGAGCCTCCAAAGTAGGTACTTCAGTAGTCAACAAGACCACATTTGTTTAACCACTTACGCTTCTCTCCTCATGCTTTCTAGATGAGTTATTTTGGTGCATACAGAGACAGACTATCAGAATGGATGTGGTACCTGAAGTCACAAAAATAGATGTCCCACAACCATGTTTACTATGCTAAGACACTTAATTCCTGAGTACACAAGATTATCAAAGCATTGTATCAGAGAGCCACTGTCCAAAACACGTTTAGCAACAGAATCTAAGTCTGACTTGAAATTCACAAGGAGAGATCGAGGACAGGAAGAAATCCTAAGGGCCACTTTGAAATTTGATACTAAAAAGATTTGATATCCCATCTGTAGGCATTTTTAGGTTGGACGGGAGAGGGGAGAAAAAAAAAGAAAGAAAAAGAAAACCCATTTGTACTAAGAAAATTTCCTTGGCCTTTTGTCAAGAAAGGAGGTAACACAAACTGGGCGTAAACGAACCTAAAACCAAAGAAATGAGGATGAAAATAAGTGGACGCAAAAGCCTCAAACGACACCAGTTGCTACCAAGCAACACCGTTGCTTTCAGATGTTGCTTCTTCGATTCTTTTCGTAGGTCTGTGGTGGTTGTCGCTTGTTATAACTCTAAAGCAAAATGTACTATTATATTTACTGAGATGGCTGTGGAGATGGAAACAAGACCATCACAATTCTCACCGTCATATGAAGTCGTTTTTTACTTGTTTTCCCGAGATCAGCTGGCCCCCACGTCTTTATGCAAAGGGGTAAATGTCATCATAAAGAGGGACAAGCAAGATGTGTACACCGGGTGGACAGAATGTTCTCTGTGGGCGTATCAGCCTAAAAGGTGGAGATAACTGGAGGTGAAGGGGAAGCTGAGTGGTATGCAAAGTGGGAGGGAGGCTGGGCAGAATGAAGCCTTTGACCTTGGAAGAGCTGAGTACTAGAGAAGTAGAGGGAGGGGGAGAGAGAACGGAATGAGGAATTCCTCGCTGTAATATATTCGGGTAAAAATGGGGCTGTCATCTTGAGCTACAAGTTAGAAAGTTATTACTTTTAATATGCCACTACCTTAGGCCTATACTGTTATGTAAAAGAAAAATAACCTTGTGTGACAGTTTAACATTGATCGATGTGCCTGCCAAATGCAAAGAGATAAATAAGCAGGTGATGAATAAACAGCACTTCAAGTAAAGACATTACGCTGCATGCATAAAACGGCGCCAGGCACCTAGGAGCCGTGGGTGGCCGAAGGTTGGCCATTTCATGCCCACTCAGTAAAGCAGACTTAATCGCTTCCAATATTTTCTGTTAAAAAGCACGCTTAATGAGCCAATTTCACAAGCCCAGAGAAACTGATTATTATCTCTGAGTTCCAACAGAGTTGGTTGTTTTCCAAGAGCCAGGTTTTTTTTTCCTTGACGGGATAAAAAAAAAACCTTTTTTAGAAAGAGAGAGAGGGGCGTAGGAGAGAGAGCAAGAGAGAAAGGGAGAGGGGGAAGAGGAGGAGTGACCGAGCCAGCCAGAGGGCACGGAGAGCCGGCTGGCGGGGGAGACGTGGCCACTAGATGGCAGTGTTACCCCGCCGTCGGCACCCGGCCCGTGCTGGGAACTGGACAGGCGCATTCGGCGGAAACGTGGCACAGTGAATAACGCCGAGAGGAGCGCCTGGAGAGTTCAGACCCGACCCTCCGCCCTCCTCGGGCCTTTTGTCCACAATTTTTCCATCCTCCAGCCCATGCAAGGCGAGGAGACAAAAGGGGCAGTCCCCGAATGGCCTACCTCTGACAGCCCACAGCTCTGATTCTTCTGTGCGGCCTTCTTTCACAAAGTACAGGGGTCCCTTCGTCCAGTTAGACTGAGTTCTTCCTGAATTTTTTTTTCTTCTTTTTTATTATTATTATATTTTGCCCTGGGAGGCTTGCAATTTCCGTATTCCTCACAGGACTAAGCATGTGCTTCTCAAGGCATGGAAAATTCCAAGAGGATGAACCTATCTAGTTTTTCAACATGTATTTACTTTAGGCCAGGTTCCTTTTTTCTTGCCTTTTATTTTGCACGCTTTTTTTTTCACTTTCAGTAAAAAGTGTGAACAAAAGGAATTTACCCCCAAAGGAAAAGCTTGGGAGTAGGGAAAGGGAGAGAGCATCCCTTAGGAAACCAGCTGTCCTTCAAAGAGTGTCGTTCTGTATCTTCCTCCAGCTACACAGCAACGTGGTGAAAGCCACAGAAACACAGGGTTATTGTCACCAACTGCAGTTATTCAATTGCCACTAGGAGAGAGGACCCAGCAAGGAGACCTCAGCGTATAATTAACTCCAATATTTTTTTAAAAATTGAAATGAACTGTTGTTAGGTTCTAAATTGAGATACAAGTTAATTATTTATGAATATTCATAGAAAACTTGAACAATTTCCAAACTTGGCCTTTAGTTTCTCATTAGTTAACCAAATAGTTGATGTGTATTTTTTCTGTAAGATAATTTTCTCTTAATGTGCACTGGAACTATCAAATTCATTAAGGTTTTTGAGATTCATTTTGTGTTGTGATGAATCAAAAGGGAATGGACTTAGAGAAAACGAAATGTTCGTCTCTTTTGCTTATTTATAGTCACACATAAGAGAAGAATGAAATGACAGCAAAAATTGGTCAGTTATGGTTTTAAAAATGGTATATTCGGGGAATATTCAGAAGCAGCAGATCAAATTCAATATTCTATATGTGTATGAGGGAAAAGGAGGAGGGGTAGGGACTGTTTGGGAAGTTGGAGGTGGACACAGACATGAAACCACTGAAGGAGGGAAGGTACCCAGTTTCTAAGAACTTATTACAGGTAATCATGGTGATGGGTTCAGGACATGCTTCTCTCAAATATGACACCTTGGCATTTAAGAAAGCAGAAGCAGGAGAGTCGCCCTTCCTTTCCTCTCACCTATGTCCCTTAAAGCAGGTCATAAAACCTAGGAAGGTCACTTTCTAACCTTCTCCCATGCTTCTCCTCTGAAGGAGAGCATAAGACCCTCATTCCAAAAGCATCCTCACTTGACCAGGAAGAAAGGAACATTCTTATTTCTGGAGACAGAGGGACACGGAGAAGAATCGGAGCAAATAGGCCTTGCTAAGCTCCCCGAGTTTACCATTAGATCATATTTTCTTTGTCTATGCATACTTCCTCACAACTGTTCACTCTTCATCAAGCCAAAGCATACGAATACACGTTTACCTGTTTCTCTGGGTGTTTTTCTTACAAAAGCTCCCATGTCACACAAAGCTTATATTAAGCAAATTTGTATGCGTGTATCTCATTAATCAATCTTTTGATGTAGGAGCCTCAGCCATGAAAAAAAATTGCTTTTGCCCTAAAGTGGTCACTGTTCTCACTCACTCACTCACTCACTCAGAACAGAAAGCCCCTATATGTCCACAAGCTCTAGTCCCCACTACCCCTTCCTCACCAAGGGGCCTAGTCCACTCTCCACATTTAAACCTCTTCCATGCCTTTGCCACAAAGCCAGCTATCGAACCGGAAAAACTCATCTCTGCTGAAATAGTAACCAACGGCCACACTGGATTTTCAATTGATTGAAGCTCTTTGTCCCTAAAGAACAGCCAGCTAATCACTAGGGCCTCTCAAAAGGAAAGTTAAAATCGAGGACACACTGGATACCTGTTAGGTCTGCCATGAAAGACAAAATGCAGCAAAACAAAATATCAGGATGAAAAGACATTTCACAAATGCAATTAACTGACAAAACCCATCCCATTACATGCCAGGCACTGCATTGGACACTGCGGGCAGAGAGCTAAGGAACATGTGTTGCCCTCAAGTAGCTCACTGGCTGGTGGCTTTCACATAGCAATAGAACAGAGAAGCACAGGGTGCCCAGAAGCTGGTCCCCACCCTCACCTGTGGGAGGTCCTGAAGGCTCTTTCCATTGGGAGAAAATTGGGGGAGGGTCACTTAGTGTCCTAGGGCTGTCTTAAAATCTCACCACATACTGGTTGGCTTTAAACAACAACAATTCATTAGTTCACAGTTCTGGAGTTTCCATGTCTGAAATCAAAGTGCTGGTAGGGTTGGCTCTTTCTCCAGGCTCTGAGAGAATCCACCGCATGCCTCTCTCCCAGCTTCTGGTGGTTGCCAGCGATCCTTGGCAATTCCTCGGCTTGCACATACCTCACTCCAGTCTCTGCATCTGCCTTCACTAGGCCTTCTGCCCTGTGTGTCGGGATCTCTGTGTGTCTTTTCCTTTTCTTATAAGGCACCAGTGATATTGCATTTAGGGCCAACCGTAATCCAGCATAACTTCCTCTTAAGTAATTACATCTGCAAAGTGTCCATCAACTAATGAATGGATAAACTGTGAGACATATATATGTATGGATACAAACATATACAGACATATGTACAATGGAATATTACCCTTTAAAAAGAAGATGCTGCCATTTGCAACAACATGGATGAACCTGGAGGACCTTATGCTAAGTGAAATAATTCAAACACACACAAATACTACATGATCTCACGTGTGGAATTTTTTAAAGTTGAGTACATAGAAACAGAGAGAAGAACAGAATGGGTGGTTACCAAAGGCAAAGAGGGAGAAGAAATTGGGAGAAGTAGTTCAAAGGGTAGAAAGTTGCAACGACGTAGGATAAGTCTAGAGATCTAATGGATGGGATAAGGACTAGAGTTAATAATGTGGTATTGTGTACCATAAAGTTGCTAAGAGAGATTTTAGGTACTTTACCTTACACACACACAAGGAATTATTTGAGGTAATAAATATGTTCATTTGCTTGATGGTAGTTATCATTTCACTATGTGTATCAAAATATCCTACTGCATACCTTAAATATATGCAATTTTTAAAAGACCTTATTTTCTAATGAGGTAACATTCTGACGTGCCTAATAAACATGAATTCTGGAAAGACACTTATTAACCCAGTTTAGCGACATTTCAAGCAAGGATACCAGATGACACCTAAGAACTTCAGGTGGTTCCTTGCAGTTACGGGGTCATATGCAAGGGAAATGAGGAGAAAGAGTTGGAAAGAGGCTAAAACAAATCAAAAAGCATCTCTTGTTATTTATGAAAGACTTTAGATTTTCCACGGAAAGGCAGTAAGAAAAAAATAGGTGGGTTTTAAGCAGATAAGTGTTAGAAACACCACTACCACTCTGGCAGGTATAGATATTTGGAAAAAGTGAAATTGGAAGCAAAGATGCCAGTTACAGCGTTGTTGCAGTAATGCATGCAAGATAACACTTTATAATAACATAGTGCCTGTGAGGATGAAATGAGAAAATACATTTGACTTTTTAAAAAAATACATAATTGACAGAATTTTGAGTGGATAAGATTAACAAAACGTGTTGTTGAAGACTGAACATGATGAAAGCTGATGAGGTTCCCAGACTTGACCCAGAAATCTGGCCTGAGCAACAAGGTTGATCATCATGTCATTAAGGAAAGTTGGTAATCCATCTTTAAAAGGAAGCCAACTTGAATATATTGGAAAGTGGGTCGGTGTGTGTGTGTGTGTGTGTGTGTGTGTGTGTGTGTGAGTTGTTAATAATTTTGTGTAAGAGAGGCTGGGACAGAAATAGTTTTGGAGGAAGAGCCCTCAAATTAGATTGAGTCTGAGCTCCCTGAAAAGGTAAGAGTAACTGCACAAGATGGAAGAGAGAGCTGGAAGAAGCAGGTGATGGATCTCAGTGCCAGCGCTGAAGAGAACTCACAACAGGACTGAGAAATTCAAGGAGGGAATGCAAGGGAGATCTTCACACAGTGACTGAGGCCCCCTCTCCTGACACTGACACTTGGCTGTAGAGGGCAATGGAGACACAGGGCAGGTGGTATTGGGAATACTGGGGGCGTGGGGGTGGGGGGAAGAAGGATGCTATTGAAGAATGGGATGACGTTTTTGTTCCTTTGTTTAAAACAAGAGTGAGTTAAGCCTTTTTATGTTACTGATATGAAAAGCCTTCACAGAGGAAGAGGATGAAGGGGCAGGATAAAGAAGGAACAGTCAAGAATCTAAGAGAAGGTAATCAAGAACAAGAGTTGGGCCTTTCTCGATGCCTCTAAAACAAGCCCAGCAGTGGGACTCCAGTTATCTATCTCAAAGTTATTGGAAGAAAAGCATAAGATAATGATGTGGCTCTCTCGCTGCAGATGGTCCACGCTCCACCTCCCCACTCCTCCACCGATCACAATGAAAGAAGAGATTGCCAGCTCATCATTGACCATGGCTCCAGCATGTGCAAAGCTGGCTTTGCTGAGGAAGATGTCCCCTGAGCCATGTTTCCCTCCATCATTAGGTGCCCCCAGCACCATGGTGGGATAGTGGGCATGGGCCAGAAGGACTCATACGTGAGTGATGAAACCCAGAGTAAGCCAGCATCCCAACCCTGAAGTACCCCATTTAGCACTGCACGGGCAACAACTGGGATGACATGGAGAAGATCTGGTCCCACAGTTTCTACAACAAGCTGCACATGGCCCTGGAGGAGCTCCCAGTGCTGCTGAGGCCGCCTTGAATCCCAAGGCCAATAGAAAGATGACTTAGATCATGTTTGAGACTTTCAACACCCTGGCCATGGATGTGGGCTTCCAAGCTTAATGTCCTCCTGGCCTCTGGGCACACCACTGCTATTGTCATGGAATCTGGAGATGGAGTTACCCACACGGTATTTATCTATGAGGGCTACACCCTCCCCTAGCCATCCTGCATCTGGACATGGCTGGTCAGGATCTATCTAACAACTTCACAAAGATCCTCGTGGAGCACAGCTACAGCTTCACCAACACAGCCGAGAGGGAGAGCGTGCGTGACATCAAAAGAATCTGTGCTCCTGGACTTTGAGCAGGAGATGACCACCACTGCATCCTCCTTCTCCCGGAGAAGAGCTAGCAGCTGCCCAATGGCCAAGTGATCACCATCAGCAATGAGTGGCTCCGGTGTCTGGAGGCTCTGCTCCAGCCCTCCTTCCTGGACATGGAAACCTGCAGCATCCATGAGACCACCTTCAGCTCCACCATGAAGTGTGAGGTGGACAGCCACAAAGACCTGTGTGCCAACATGGTGCCGTGCGATGGCACCACCATGACCCAGGTGTCATAGACAGGTTGCAGAAGGAGACTGCTGCCCTGGTACCCAGCACCATGAAGATAAAAATCATCTCCCCGCTGAGTGAAGTACTCAGTGTGCATCTGTGGCTCCATCATGGCCTCGCTGTCCACTTTCCAGTGAGTCAGACCCCTCCATGATCCACCACAAAAGCTTCTAAATGGACTACAGGCAGATGCATGTAGCATTTGCTACATGAGTTAATTCAGAAGTATAAATTTGCCCCTGTCACATGTATATACCTCATGCTAGCCTCACAAAACTGGAATAAGCCTTTGAAAAGAAATTTGTCCTTGAAGCTTATATCTGATAACAAAACTGGATTGTAGAACCTGTGGCTGATTTTTAACCTTGTCTTCAGGTTAACTATTCCCTTGGCATTTGATTAATATCCCATATGTATCTTTGGTTTCAACCCTGAGTACATGTATTCTGGTCACTTCATGGCTGAGGTAAGAACATGCTTCTAAGAGACAAGTCCATGGCTTGGTAAGTCTGAGTAGCTAGCAGTCTCCAATCTGCTCAGGGTATTAATGTATTACCGCCAAGTGTCATGGGATTTCTCTAGAGGCTGACAAGGCTCCTGAACCATTGTCATTTCTATCTTGCCCATCTTTCAGGGTTGGAAGAGTCCAAGCCATAGGATCCCGTTCCTTTCTTATCTGATGTTTTCCTGCCAGAACACCATGAACTCTCACTTGCCTTGAGTTGGAAGCAGTTTGCATTTACACCTGTAAATTTATTCATCCTTTTAATTTAAGTAAGGGTTTTTTGTATACAGTTCTCGATTCTTTAAGAGATGACAACAGACTTTGAAAAGTGGTTTCAAATACACTGGAATAATGAAAATACGGTTACTATTAAAACAATATGATTAAAACAACAATGTTTTCAATGACGTACTGTGAGGTGTACATTAGGTTAGTTTTTTAAATTTTATTAAGTTAGCATAATCTGCAGAACTAAGATGGCAAATATAAGCCTGCTCGGGCTAGGTGTGGCTATTCTGAGGCTTATCATGCCCCGAAACTGATTGCACACAGTTAAATTTTTTCCCACAGAGAAAAGAAAAACATTTGTAGCTCTGGAGTGCTTCAATCGTTTTCATTTCTCCAATACAGAAATCATGGCATATGATACAAAAATTGCATTTTCCAAACCCCATTGCAAATATACCTTCTCCATATTTTCATCAGAAACATTAAAGTTTCAGAAACCCACCAAGCGGTACAATGAATTGACATTCCTCCTCCTCTTTCATATTAATGGATTTCTACTCTGTCCTATCATAATAAACACTAATATAATAATTAATAACTAAGCTTAGGCCTTCACCCTTTTCCAAGATCTCTAAGCAATGAAGATACAGCCACAAGCAGAAACTTGACCTATTAAAGAGATTTTGAAGAGGGAAAGACAGAACACTTCATTAAAAACAATCCTCAATAAATATTGAAACAAAGGTACTTCTTTCTCATTTATCAGCAGCCCACTCACCTTTCACTCACTGGTATGTTCAATGACCAGTGTGTTTGCAGTACTTATACCTACTCATGTTCTTTCTTAAGTGGTCAAAAAGATGATCACAGAACAAGGTCTTCAATTGCAATAAAGAGAACACTACACATTTAGTACATGCCAGAAAAATGGACTATAATATTAAATCATATAAGACCAAGATTTCATTCAATTCAGAAAAAAAATGAAGCACCAAGCTAAGCATCAGCTCTATTATTTTCCCAGTGTGTAAAAGCTATATGTTGATAATGAATGCATGAGGAAAGTTTGTATCGAAATACTAAAGGAAGGCTAGTGCAATGCACATGGTTCTTATCAATGCAAAAACAGCAGAAACTCTTATATGTTTCATAAAAGTTTAAAACAATTTATAACATGGTCAAACCAGTCTAGATAGATTCCTTGTTTTTGGTGCAAATTCAGAAAGAAGTTATTTCTTTGATCTAAGATTTAAACTACTTTGGAAGTAAAACATGAAAGTAAGAGGATTGTCAAAAGTGCATACATAGTAAAAAACAGACAGCTGCCCCTCTCATTACCCATTAATCTTACATATTCTATACATAAATCTCTTTGGCATTTGAAAAACTCTAATAATGGACATAATTAGAAAGAAAAAGGTAAAGTAACAACGGTGGCCACAGAACAATTTTCAAAAACTACAAACAAATACTATAGATTTATCACTTGGATTTCTCAGATGGAGACTTCTTCAGATTTTGAATTACAAGAAATTTCTGTCAGTATTGAGAATGATTACTCATTTTTTTAATCCATAAAGTGAACAGATGCTGTTTTCACACTTTTATAGAATTATTAGAATAGGGATAAGTAAATTGATTGGTCAAGAGACTGTATTCCTTATATTGGAATAAAGACTATAATTAAAGAGAAGTCTATGTTAAGGGTCATGACAATCAAAATAATATCTCAGTTAATGTATTTGGGAAAAAAACAAACAGGACTGTCAGTATGCTATTAAGCTCTTATGTCACTCTTGTATGAATACCATGATTCTTTTTTGAAGCACGTTGATAGAAGTACTAAGATTTCCATATTTAATGTATTCTAAAACAGTCCAGATTAAAATATATCAGTATTTTAAAGATGATACATAATTGTGTGTGTGTGTGTCCCTCAGGAATTAGGGAGAAAAAGCTAGGCCTTGTTTTCCCAAATAGCTTACTTTGTGCTTGTGTTTTCAATTCTTACTCTTTCAGTTCATAGATGAATAAGCACTAGAGTTTAAGAGTGGAAGGCTGCAACACACCAATACTAATCTGGGTTGAATTTACCACTGTATCTGTATCCATATAAAATGTTTTAAAGTCTATCTTATTTAAAAAGATTAAATAATCTATTTTGAGACTGTTTACCAAGTTGCTATCCTGGTACATAATAGATACTCGACAAAAGCTTATAGAGCAAGGAAATGGATAGGCCAGCCTCAAAGAGTCACCTCTTCATTGAAATGCTCACCTATTTAGGTTGAGTTCTTCCTTTCCTGGACCCTCCCTTTAACAGCTAACTAATCTTTCTTATCAGTTAGTGAATTCCACTCTAGACTTTACCACATTTCTTAATAAATAGTCCCCAAAGTAAAAAACGGAAAACAAGTAGTTGACAAAGTAACCTACATGGTGGCATCAAAGGATCTGTGGAGTTCATCTGGGATAAGAATATAGAGCTAGGTGACCCTTAGCCATTCCAGATGTCATCTCATGTGCTCCACCATGCTAAAAAATGCACCTAGCAGGGAGCTTCAAGAGGAAAGTGATGCCATCACTTTAGCAAGCAATGTAGCAGGTTTAGATATCTCTTACCACTTCCTAAGTAAAATCATTTTTAAGTTTCAAACTTTAATAAAAATATTTTGGAAACTGGATAACAAGTATCAAAATAATAGATCATATGATTTTTAGCTTTTATAGTAAGGTAATAGCAAAATATTTTAGCAGTGTACCTTAACTCCAAAGAAATAAACACCCTACTAAAACGCTCAGATTGCTGCATGGTACCTGGAGGTCTAGTGGAAGCCCAGTTCCCTTGGCTTGATTTTCAGTTCCAGCAGTTACATGCTGCCCAACTGTGTCTCTGTTTCATTACCTCTAAAGCAGACATACAAGTCAACTTCAAAAGATTGTACAGAGAATTGTAAGGGTAATGTATATAGCTTAATCTAGATATCCCAAATGTTAGACTCCTTTTCCTTGACCCTCATTAAACACACACACACACACACACACATGCACACACACATAGAGCACACTTCACTTTCTTCTTAAACAAGATACAAATAACAAAGCTAATTTCTCTTGACTTTTCCAGCCAAGTTGTAGTATTTATAATATATAACCATAAAACAGTGTATGCTTTGTTCAGATGTTAAAACTAGTTCTATAGAATACATAAAATGTTTGTTTTCATCATTTAGGGAGAAAAGTTTTCTAAACTACACTTTCTTTCCCTCATTTTTAATGATATTATAAATCTGATAAAATGTATGCATATTTATTGCAGAAATTTGAAAAATATACAGAAAAGCACAGAGAAAAAAATGAAAGTCATTAATAATTCCCAAACCCAGAGACAATTATTACTAATCTTGATTTCCATTCTATGCATTTGAATGAGATTATTCTCTACATCCTGTTTTGTAACCTTTTTACACATTAATATTCTGTGAACATTTTGAATGTTTCAGTATTTTAAATATTCTATATAAATGTCATTTTGATGCCTGCATATTATTTTATCTTGTGGTTTTACCATAAATTATTTAATCTAAGAAACAATGTTGAACATTTGAGGTTGATGTTGTGGCTGTTGTTTTTAAGCAAGACTGATGCAATGAAGTGCCATGTACCCATCCACGACCCAGCTTCAACAATTATCAACTCACACTCTTCCTTTATCTGTACCCTTACGCATTCCCCATACCACTCTCAAATTATTTTGAAACAAATCCACTCATTATTTCATCTGCACATATTTCACTGTGTGCCTTTAAAATAACTCTTTTTTATCATAACCACAAAATTATTATCACACCTCAAAATATTAACATTCTTTCATATTAGCAAATATTTAGGCAGTGTTAAAAATCCTTCATCTTTACCCATTTCTTCTCCTTCTTTCCTTTCCCTTTCCAGATTGTAATATCAACATCCAAATAAAATCCACACACTGCAAATGGTTAAAACGTTCCTTTCTGTCTTTTTCCCCTTGAAATTTATTTGTTGGGAGGGGGAACAAAGAAAAAGAAACAAATAACAACAACAAAAAACAGGCCAATGAAACAATAGTATTTCCCATGTTTTGGGTCAGTGTTGCTTACCATGCTTTTCTATCAACTGTATTTCCTAGAAATAGAGTCTTAGATCTAGAATTGTACTCAAGTTTAGGTTCTATATTGTGGCAAGAATATTTCATAGGTGTACGGTATACTACCCTCAGCTGGTATATAATATTGAATTGTTTACTTTTTTCTGATGTTAGCAGCCATTGATGATCCATGCCTAGACCCATTAATTTATCAGCATTGTACAATGGTGATATGACAGTTTTGCTAATATAAATAATACTACATAACTAAAATATCATAGCTAAATATCTGGGCATGTCTGTATACATGTTTATTTTTAGAAAAAAATTCTAAAAAATTAATATCTGAATCAAAGTAAATCAACATTTGGAAATTTACATTGCAATACATATTGCCCAACTACCATCTTAGAAAGTTACACTAGACATCATCTCAATGTTGGCCATTAGCATTGTTTCAAATATTTGTTTGTTAGCCAAGAATAAGTTTATTATGGTTGATTTTCAAATACTTTGCTTACCAATAGGATTAAACATATTTTCTTTAAATTTTCTTTTGTGAATTGGCACCTTTGTTCTTTGATCATTTTTCTGTTAGATATCTTTTTTTTCTTGATTCCCTTAATAAGTGTTCTGGAAAAGATCTCTGATAAGTGAGATCTATTGCTATATACAAAGATAATATATACCTGTAATACTCCAGTACTCTGTATGCTATGTTTGCCCAGCCTAACATTTTATCCAAGATTCTGGTTGAAAATAGCAAAGCAAACATCTGCAAAACATGCTGAACATGACTTTCATACTATTAGGAATGGAACTTTAATATGCTACGATGAGGAACTGAGGTAAGCAGCCTGGTCAAACATTATGCTCAGCAAACGATTTGTTGTACTCTTATAATTGAAACATTAAGCCCATTGCTTTTCTAATGATATTATGATTAAGTAATATAAAACATTATAGTAAATATTGTGGCTATAAAAAGTTGTCATATATCCATATAAAAATTATAGATTCGTTTATCTCTTGGCTTTGTAAATATTTTTTCCACAAAGAAAATCGCAATGAGTATTTTTATTATGATGCACTTAAAAGGTAATAAGGAAGCTATCACAGTTGAAAAATTATTGCTGTAGAAGTTGACTCTTGTCATTTAAGAGTCCTGTACCTAAACATACCATGTGCCTTAGAACAGGCTTTATGCTAGAATAAATATTTATAGATGCAGCCATGCACATTCAGTCCGATTTTCTGAATAGATTTCTCTAAAAGGGAGTTACAAATAATTAAAAGTTATAATATGTCAGTATATAATGTATAATATATATATATCTATAACTGACATATTATACATTATATCATCTAAGTCCAAATATGAAATTGTAAAAGTAATCTTTTGTAGGGAAGGTAGAATGTTGAGTCTACATCAGTAGGGAAAGCATAATATTTATATTCGAATCAAATAGATAAAAAACACAATTAGGTCTCTGCCACATCAGTATTCACATTTGTGCATTAAGATCATGCAAATAAAATTAATTATTGCTCAAGTCATTTAGTTACAAGTGGTGGCTAAACTCAACGGTTTTCTAGTTTTAAGTATATAAAATATATAATAGAAATAATATAGTTCTTAATGAAGAATGGAAAGGAAAGTGGGAGAGAAGGAAACAAAGGGAAGAACGGAAGAAAAGGGAGAGAGAAGAAGGAAGGAAAACTTGCCCAGAAAATACTTTTCATTTCAGAGAAAAGCATCTTCCAATTATAATTAAATAACCACAATTTTACTATAATCAGTTATAATCAGCTTATTTTACTATAATCAGTTCCATAACTGTCTTTTCAGTTAAATGCCAAATAAGTTCACATTTGAATTTTAAGATAATTCTTTTACAGTGTTTAAGTAAAACCAGATATTTTACATTAATTTCCTCAATAGATCACAAATCGACACAATTAAATATGTAATCAACATTCTAAACTATTTTTTAAAAGGTAGCACAAAGTTCTCATCTTCTTAGAAATGCATATGCTTCCTCAAGGAAGGTTATTTTATTTCAAGTTCTATCAAATGGAATGAGGAAGGCTTAACTGGTCCTTTATTTAAATGTGGGCATTATTTAAACTTTCTAAACTCATGAGAGAGAGTAACAGGGCCACCTCCCAGAACTGCTGTACCTTCACACAGTGATGACAGAGGTACACTTAGTGAACATTCGTTATTGCCGTCATCTCAATCATCATCATCATTTTGTCATCAAAAGTGTCTGGGAATTTATACATCAAAAGAGTTTCCCAAGAAAATAGTTGACCAGTAAAAAACTTCCACTCATCTGGTAAGGTTGTCTTATTATACAATATATCTGTTCTAAAATGATTTTCTCAAATGAGGACCAGTGAAATCAGTGGTTCTCAGTAAGGGGACAAGTTTGCCCCCCAGGAGACAATTGTCAATGTCTGGAGACATTTGTATTTTTCAAAAAGTAGGTGTAGAGAGGCTGGGAAGACTACTGGCATCTTGTAGACAGAGGCCAATGATGCTGCTAAACATTCCAGAATGCACAGGACAGCCCCACCACAACAAAGAATTATCAGGCCTACATTTATTTCCATAGTGCCAAAGTTAAGAAACCCTGCAGTGGGGTCACCATATTCCTAATAAAGACATTTACCAAAAAGTATTTAGGCCTTCACTAAAACAAATAATCTTGAAAGTCTCCAATGTATTTTCCTAATTTATATTTAATGGCAATTGCATTAAAATCTACTGTTTCTCAAAGCTTAGTTCCATAATCATAGTTGTATTACCCACTAACAGTATTCACTTAAATATCCATGAAGTTATCATTCCTTCTTGTATAATCTAGTAGTTTATTCATACCTTTTGTGGGAAATTCTTAAGAGGCACTAGTAATTTTCTACATTTGATATTTTAATATCTGGAATGTATTTTTTTTAATTTAATTATTTTACTAGGAGAAAAAATACACTGTGAATACATGTTAGTCATATGGAAAAGACAATGAGGTTTAGTAATTAAAATTGAAAAGGTAAAGAACTATGCAGTAATTAGAACACTGATTAATCAGCTGATAATTTTATCTTGATTAATGCTGCTGGTTTCTCTTCTTATTGACCTAGGAAAAGTAGCTTTAGACCAATTAAATATAAATTATTCTCCTCTTTTTACATTCTGGGCAGCTTCCAGTACTGTAAATCATACTACATTTAAGAAGTACCATTGAAATGCTTTTACTAAATTGGGGAGTTCAACAAAAGATAGAATTAGGTTTATGTTCCAAATATACAGATGCTTTTATCTCAAGCTAAATTATACAGAGCAGTTTATTTCAATATTATCTAGGGAATACTAAAATTAGAATAAATTGCTATTTTTGAAAAATCCTCTGATGACACTCAGTTAAACAGCTAGGTATATATTTTACTAAGTCTAACATGAGAAATCAGAAGGACTGAAATTAAGGAATATAATTAGTATCACATGTGGGTACATCATGAAAGTCTGCAGCCATGCTAGTTAATAGAACAAATTCTGGTATTAAGAAAATCATCGTCATTAATTCTTAACCAATCAGTTTTCTAGAAGAGATCTCCCCTAAAAAAAAAAAGTAACAACAACAAAAAGCAAACAAGCAAACAAATATAGAGAGCTATTGTTGGAGATCCCTGAATTCCATGTGTATCGTCAGTAAAGCCCATTTTTTAATATCCTAAGACCCGCCGCCCCCCCCACAAAAAAAGCTAGAGGTACTAAATGAAAATCATGATTTAAAAAGAGTAAAATCTCTCTTCTTTTCAATTTAGTTAATTATACTCAGGTAACAAAGAAATTTTGATAAAGCCAAGCAGTTAAGATATTGTTGCAGTCTGTAATTTGCTGTATCTTTCCCTCATCTTCTAATGCAGCATCCAGTCTCATCTAACTAGCAGAGGGAGTTATTCCTTGATAGATCAACTTGTGAAAACCAGCTTCCTCTCCCTCTTTTCTGCTATCTTCTTTCCCTGTATGTCTGGCCCCAAATCTCCAACTACTACTGAAGCTCTGGAGGTGATAAAGGTGCCCGGTTTTCAGTAGATGAATATCTTTATAGGCTACTGCTTGAGAGGGAGATGTCAAAGCAGAGCTTCATGTACTGAATCTTAGAAAATCTCCTTTATATATGTATATTACATATGTATTATTATATATATCTGTGTGTGTGTGTATATATATACATATATATGTGTGTGTGTGTGTGTGTGTGTGTGTATATATATATATATATATACACACACATATAATTCAGTGTTCTTTAAGGCCTCAGAAGGCATATGAAGATGATTACAACAGAAAGAGCAGCTACAAACAACAGCATCACATAACAGTATATGGGCACTTGCTCTGAGGCAGGAACTTTGACAAAGGCTGACATTTATTGAATCATTAATCCTCAAACAGTCCAGTGAGCTAGTATCTATTTTAACCTCACTTCATAGTTGAGGACTAAGCCATAGAAGATTTAAAAAAAAAAAAGTAGCATGCAGGATTGATGGAAATTGAACTCAAGGATTCTGACTCCCCTGTCCTGACTCCCCTGGCTCTGATATTTAGTTGTTTGAATTCTGGGTTTCAGCAATATAAATACCATATGAGAAGAAGGAGTTATTTATCCATTTTATAGGTAAGTGTAGGTTCAATATTTGTGACTAATAGTGATTTAAATAATAGTGGCTAATGTAATTCTTGATAATGCTTCACTGTTTATAAGTACATAAAATATATCCAGGGGCCCAGTGAGATTTCATAGTCATTGTTAATGATAGGAAGGTTGATACAAAAAAGTCTTCCCCATTAAATGCTCTGGTGGAAGACGGTTTTTAAAATTATTTCTTGGAATTTTTTCTTAACACAAGGGCCCTCCATTTAATAACTTTATTCAATATATCTAGCCTCTTGTCAACCCCTGTTCAAGTTGCTATATTTGATACTAATGGTTATCTGTTCATTTATACATTTGACAATTCCAGAAGATAACAGCAATGCATAAAACTGTCCTCATGAAGCTTACAGACTAATTACATAAAATAAGAGCTAAAACTGATGACACAGTGAAAAAGTAGGAACATTTCATTTGTAAGGTCTTTATAGAAGTCAGGGAACTAGTGTTTCATCTGAAATGTTTAAACAGAATTTCAACTTCAACATTTTGAGAACTTTTTAAACTATTATAGTTAATCTAACACATGGATAGCACTTGGTAATTAACAAATTACTGATTTTGTCCCCAAATCTCTGTAATTTAGGTCAAATTTTTGTCCCTGATTTACAGAGGAAGAAACTGTAGCTCGAATAAATTTAGCTACTTTCCCAAAAATATGAAATAAGAAAATCTAGAACTGAAAAATTTAAGATGTGGTGGGCAAACCAAACAAATAAAACACTAACAATAAATATACATGCACAAGATTATAATGTGATACATGATAAGGAGTCATGTGAACAAAGCTCATTTATTCCCCTCTGTTTACTCTAGCTAGTAATCAGCCACATGTAATAGATGGTCCTCTATCTGGACTGTGATAACTGAGTCAACATTCAAATGAATACAAAAGTGAACAAAAAAGGCAATGCATAGGTACAGCATCACAAACCAAGATAAGATGTGAACCCATAAAAGTATCTGGTACATTTAAGGAATCATGACTCTTGAGGGTTACTAAAGCATAGGGTCAGTGAGGAGGAAGCGTTAAATGACAGTCAAGACTGTGTACTGAAGGATCTATGGGAACTATGTAATAAATGTGTACTTAATTTTGTAAGCTGTATAGAATCATTAAAGGTTTTAAATGGGAGATGTGAATTTTGTGTAATATGATTAATACTGTCGGAAATTAACACTGTCAGCACAATGAAGGAAGGATTGGCAAGGTAAAAGCTCTACAGTTTGCTTATCTCCTCTGAGGCTCACAGTGTGTGTGTGAAGAACAGATAATACATCCACATGACTGAAGGGGAGAGCAACTGGAAGACAAACACAGGAAGGAGAGACTGTAAAGTTAGATTAGGTCAAGACTCTGCAGGACTTGATTGTTAATAATTCAATGTTTATTTTATAGGCAGGTTTTATAGCACTTAGGGCCACAATTAGTTGTCCATGTGCATTTCCCTCAGTGTCTAGCACTGGATCACTGGCTTGTACATGTGGTAGACAAGCAGTACATTATTGGTTATTTTATAGAGAGAGCTAAATCTAATCAAAACTGACAAAGACACAGGGATTACTGTAGAAACATGACATATGCATTCTGAAAAAAACCTCAAGTTCTACAAAATTAGACAATAAAAACAAAAATTGATTTTAAGGGAGAATTTTAAGATTTTAAGAAAAAAAGTGTTGGGGCATTAAAATTATAATCTATGAAACATATCAGTTGAGCTCACAATAATAATTCTAATTTTAAATATTTTCATAGTTTAAAAGACATGTTAAATGACTAATAAGAAATACTAAATATGGGACTTCACTTTTAAATAACGATGAGGAAAAGTGGCTTGATGTAAGAGGGTATAGGAAAAGCTTAAGTTGCTGATGAATTATATAAAAAAAGAACAAAACACACACTGGGAATACTACTTAATTAGATCATCCAAAACAGAGGATATGATTAAATTGAACCAGGGGAAGGACTTGCAGTCAATAGGCTTTTTCTCTATGTTTTGCATGTTCTGCTGTGTTGGCTTTACTTTAAGTCTAAATGCTAGTACAAAATATTAATTGCAATATGAACCCACATGATTTCCATCTAAATAGGTATCATTCCCATATTTACAATGGTATAAGAGCTAATTAACATTATAGAAGAACACATAAAGCAAGATAGACTATAACTGGAATTACTGAATCTTCTAATATCAACTATGTGGATTTTTGTAAAATACGCATACACTGAAGATTATTTATAACGTGAATAATATGTGAACAAAATAGCAATAAAACAAACAGCCACGCAGTCACTATCCAGTTTTTAAAACAACATTTTTGCTATTTTTGAAGCCACCTCTCTGATCACATCCCCGTCAGCACCCTACACTTGGAGGTAACCACCATCCTGAGTTTAGTCCGTCTCATGCCTTATTTATTATCTTAGTAATATTTTGATTTTGCATGTTTTTTAATAAATGGGATTATATTGAACATAATATATGCCTTGGTTTGTTCACTCAATATTATGTTTTTTAGACTTCATCATAATATATAGTTGTAGCAAGTCCATTTACACTGCCTTATAATATTGTATTTCATAGAATACATCAAAATTCACTTTTCCATTCTACTGACAATGGACATTTTGGGTATTTTCCACTTTTCTTGCTACTATAAAAATATTTATGCATGTTATTTTTCATACCTACAAGTACACATGTAAAGCATTTTTGTTGGATAAACTCTGCTGAATTATAGGGAATCTCTATGTTCCACCTGATTATATGATACAAAATGATTTCTAGAGGGGTTCTAACTATTTTCATTTCCAAGTACATTGCATAAGAGTTTCTATTCTTCCACATTTCTACCAGCACAAGATATTGAAGACTTAACTTCTACCAATCTGGTAACTGTAAATGGTAATTTTATTATAATTTCAATTTGTATTTGATGACTGTTAATGGAGTCAAACATTTTTTGTTTGTTTTCTAATCATGCATCCTTTAATGTGAAATGCAAAGTCTGTCTTTCCTTTGGCATTATTTGTGTTTCACATATAAATGTGTACAATATCTCTGTACATTATAGATTCAAATACTTTGTCAATGCAAGTGTGCGTATACATATTTTACATGCACACACACATATATAGTTAACATGCTCTTTCCATTTGTGGTCTATTTTCACTTTATCATATCTACTGAAACAAATACTTACATTTTTATGAAGTCAAATTTGCCTTTGTATCTAATTTTTTTTATTAAAAACTTTTTAACTCTAAGACAAAAATGTATTCTCCTATATTGTCTTCCAGAATTTTAGAAACTTCACATTTTAATAGGTTTTTTAATACATAGGACTAGTTTTTATATATGTTGTGACATAAAGAGTGAGGCAAGTTAGGTTATTTCTTCCCCATATTGAGAAGGACCTGTCTCAGCACGTCTTATTGTACTCAATACTTTCCCTCCCTGACTTATGGCAGTGGGGTCTTAACGAAAGTGTGGGTCTGTTTCTGGTCTTTCTCTTCTGAACAAACAACATAAATCTTAACCATTCTGGCTTTATAATAAGAAGAATTTATATTTGGTAGGGCATGTCCTCCATCCTTACTGGTTTTCTGCAGGAGTGTCTTGGCTTTTCTTGTTTTCCATACACATTTGTAAATCACATTATCCAATTTCACATTTAAAAAGATAAAACTTTCAAAATTTCACCATTTATTATCACACTATTTTTTGTAGAAATCTGTTATTTGGTTAAGAATTTTTTTCTACCTGCTTTGCTAAAATTTTAATCATTATTTATTATTGAATTTTATCAAGTAATTTTTCTGGACCTACAAAATACTTGTTTTCTAATGCTGTGCCACCTTATATTCCCTTTTTTTAAAAAAAAAAAAAGCTACTTAGTTTTGATGCAATGTTTATACATTCCTAGATTTATTCAGCTAATACTTTAAGTTTTTAAATCTAAGTTCATGGTGAAATCGGGCTATAATTATTTCTTACATTGTCTGTCTCAAAAAATACACTGGAGAGTAGCCTTCCTTTTTCCTCTCTTCTGAATCAATTTTATAAGATTGGAATTTTCAGTTGCTTAAAGTTTTGGTAAAAGATCCCGACAAAATTGTGTGACAGTGGTGATATTTGAAGAGAAGATTACTGATTCAAATCTTCAATGGATATGAACATTCAGTTGTTCTATTTTTCACTCTGTTTTGGTAATTTATGTTAGGAATTTGACATTTCACATGGTCTCAACTTTGGCAGCATAAAGGTGTTCATAATGCTCTTTTCAAATCTCTTTAAACCCTGCTGAACTTCTTCATTTTTGATTCATTCTTAATACTGTTTATTTTGCCGTTTTTTGAGTTTTTTGAACTCTCTTGCCAGCCTTTTTAATGAACCAGCTTTGATCTTTTTTTTTAATTTCCTTTTTTTATTTCCTTTCTCCTATTATCTTTGAACTTATTCTCAATTCTTTTTCTAATTAAGACACTAGAACTTGATCAAATTTGGCTAATTTTCTGTATATCTTGTGGTTATTGTGGATGGTATTCTCTATACATCTCTTCCATAAAAGTTGCCTACATTGTGTTCTTCAATTCCTCCTGATCTGTAAAATCCTAGAGACATATATTCAAATCTAGTACACCTAGCTTTTTTCTCTCATAGTTCTATCAATTTGGGGCTTTACATATTTTGAAGCTGTAGTTTTAAGTACATAAAGGTTAAACTTTTATATCTTAATTAAAACTTTCATCAGTATGTTTTTAGCCCACTTTATATCTAAATTATGGTGGTTTTTTTTTTGTTTTTTTTTTTATTGCTGGGCATGGTGGCTCATACCTGTAATCCCAGCACTTTAGGGGGCCGAGGTGGGTGGATCACCAGAGGTCAGGAGTTCAAGACCAGCCTGGACATTATGGTGAACCCTGTCTCTACTAAAAATACAAAAAATTAGCCAGGCATGGTAGTGTGCACCTGTAATCCCTGCTACTTGGGAGGCTGAGGCAGGAGAATAGCTTTAACAGGGAGTTGGAAGCTGCAGTGAGCCAAGATTGCACCACTGTACTCAAGTCTGGGTGACAGAGTAAGACTCTGTCTCAAAAAATAATAATAATAAAATAAAATAATCGTTCTACTGCCTAAATATCTATCTTTTCTTGTGCAAATATATGTATTTGAGATTTTATTGATTAATGTTTGCCTGAAACATTTTTTTTCTTTTTTTTCTTAAACTTAAGTTTTTATGGTTCACTTCTTTTAGGCTGAAATGTGTGTGTGTGCCTTTAAAATTTATCCTAGCTTCTAAACCAAAAGTTTGAGCCATTTTGTTTTTTAACTGAAAACTTTGATTCATTTAATTAGTTGTAGTTTCTATTTATCACTTTTCCCATTCTTTTATTAACTATTTTATTGACTTTTATGTTGATTTTTTTCCTCATTACAATTTTCAATCCAATAACTTGAGAGCTAGACATATATTTTATATTTTAGTAGTTCTTTAGAAATTTTAGTAAGCAAAGACCAGGCACAGTGGCTCATGCTTGTAAATCCAACACTTTGGGAGGCCAACATGGGAGGATCACTTGAACCCAGGAGTTTGAGATCAGGCTGGGCAACATGGCAAAACCACATCTCTACAAAAAGTACAGAAATTAGCCCAGTGTGATGGTGTGTGCCTGCAGTCCCAGCTATTTGGGAAGCTAAGGTGGAAGGATCGCTTGAGCCTGCAAGGTTGAGGCTGTAATTAACCGTGGTCATGCCACTGCACTCTAGCCTAAGTAACCTTCAGATCCTGTCTCAAAAAAAAAAAAAAAGATAAGAAAATTTAATAAACATACTTAAAACCTGAAGATAACCAATCTTTTAAAATTCCTTCCAAACTTTACAAGAATCTTAGAACCCTTTAACTCTAATTGCTTTCTCCAAATATTATTTTGGGGCTGTATTTTGCTTAATTATACCCTCAAATTAGAATTCTACACACTTACCTTTTTTTTTTAAATTCTTAGACTTTCAAAACGAGATTGCTCTTCTTCCTGAAAGACTCGTTTTAAAATTCTCTTTGGTAAGATAAGAGTGTTGGTAATTGTCTCAGCACTATTTGTCATAAATTTTCTTCATATTACTTCATTTCTGAGTGGACTGTTTTCTGCATGTATAATTCTAAGAAGACAATTATTTTCAATACACAGATACAATTCCACACTTTCCTCTACCTTCTGCTACTATTATTGCAAAGTCACCTGTAAATATAATCATTATTTCTTTGTGTTTAATGTTTTTTATTCACTGAGTAGCTTTTTAGATCTTTTCTGTGCTTTTGTCTTCTGCAGATTCATTATGAAAATTCAAGATTTGGATTTATTTTTATGCATCCTTTGAGACTTCTGTATCTTCATTAAAAGTTAAATATTTCCCATCTATTCTGCAAATTCCTTTCCATTATTTCTCTAAATAGCGCCTTTTTTGACATTCTAACTTTGACTTCTGAGGGTCCAGTTAGAGACATGTGAGACTTTTTCCATTATTACACATCTATGCACTTGTCTCCTTCTATATTTTCTATCCTTTCATCTTTCTGAATTATTTCCTCAGATATTCCAGTTCCCTCATATTCTCTTAGCTTCTGTATTGTTTGCTATTTAACCAATTTTTTAATTTTTTTAAAAGTGATTTTGTTAAATTTAGATGTTTCAAATCTGATTGATAGTCCTTATTTATATTTTTCTACCAATCTACAAATTCTTTGGACATATTAGTCTAATTTTATGTTTACATGAATTTATTTTGTTAAATTTCTACTGGTTAATATTGCTGCCTATTATTTTTGCTGGTTCTCATTCATGGTGATTTACCTCCTTTTTTGCATGTGGGAGTTTTATTTTTTTGATTATTCACTCACTTCCCTTGTAACTTTATCTTTAGGAATTCTATGAAGCCTCAATTGAAAGTAATTTCTTTTAAAGTGGTTTTCTATTTACCTTCAGACCATTATGAATGAGGTACCTTTTTAAAATAAATTCTTTACATGAGGTTTTCCTATTTGTTTGGTTTTTGTTTCTACAGAGATATTTTAATTTGGGTTCAAACAAGACCAGCTTGTATTATAAAATTTCAAAGATGTTTCCCACCCTTTTCTACCTACCAGCAAAGTTTTGTGTAAGAAATTTCTCCTGTTTATGGAAGTTTATTTCTAGTTCACCCTTAAGCTGAAAGTGCAGCCTTTTGGGGTACCAGAGACATGTAACAGTCTCCCAAAAGACCTCCCATCTTATTTAGGCAGTAGTTTTAAGTCTCATCTGCCCTGGTGAGACATCAAAATCAAAGATCAACTTCACTCTAGTCATGCAAAGGCCTCCTAGGCAAAAGTCAACTTTAATACTAGCTTATCTATCTTCACCGATTCCCACCTTTAGTCATTTGTTGGAGTTGGAGGAAACCAAAATTTCTTGCTAGATCTGCAATGGAACTTTAAAGTTTTATCTTTTTTTTTGTTTTGTTTTTAGGGGAGTGTGGTTCAGGGTATCTATTCTGCATATTATCATTAGGGAAATCAAGATTGTTTTTCTCTTCCATTGTTTTTTTTATAAATCCCCCATTGGTTTACCTGATATTGCTGGATTAATACTGAATTAATTTGTGTGAAGTAGTGGATGACCCAATAATCAGCTTCTCTGTACCATCCCTCAATATCATGGGTTTGAAGGCTAGATGGTAAATATTTTAGGTTTTACAGTTTCTACGGTCTCTATCCCAGCTGTTCAACTATGCCTTTGTAGTTCAAAGCAGCCACATAAGATACCTAAATGAATGTGAATAGTTGTGTTTCAAACAAACAAGTAAAAAAATTTATTTACAAAAACAAGCAGTAAGTCAGATTTGGCCTATGGACTTCAGTTTGCCAACGCATGCTCTCTCTATACCATCATAGTTTTTTGTGTTTTGTTTTGTTTTGTTTTACTGGATTCATTTAAGTGATGAACAGAATCACAGTATGAAGACATTTTATGAATACATCCAACTGATGGGACATACAAAATGCTTAGGCCTCCAAAAAATAAAGAGAAAAAAAACAATCTATGCATTGTCTAAATAAGTAATGATGAACTCCCATTGCTACACAAACAACGGCAACAACAAAACTCTAATCACAAGAATAGTGTCTTGGGAAATACAATAAGCATTATGAGCATGTCCCTGAAATACACAGACATACTGACGCTCTACAATGTACATCAATTTCCTAGTAAAACAAAGAAAGTGAGAGGATATATTCATCTTCCCAGCTACCCCCCAAGGGCTCACAATCCAAGAAACCCTCCAGTGATATCTCATTAGAGATAAAGTTTGCACCAGAACTTATATGGTATCATATACATTGCATTAAATTTTTCAAAGAACATAACACTGTGTATTGGAAAATGAATGGAAATTATATTACTTGGGATTGGCTATAATGTACACCCTTGAACTGAGCAATGTGTAAGTGGTTCTCAGATGGCAATATTGAGATTAAAAAGGTTACTCCTTTGAAAATGAGTCTTCTTGGTGCTCCACAAAACAGAACTTTATAAATTTAGCACTAAATGTCTTTATAAGACATGAGGCATCCCATGGAGCATGCTTTATTAGTTTGGCCATTAACCTTGCTTGGGCCTTTCAAAAATTTTAGTTTATATTTTATATGATTTATATTATAAAACATAAGGAATCATCCAAAGTTTATAATATAGTATTTTACTTTAATATCAAAGACCACAAAAAATAGCAACTATTCATCTTCATGGACAGCCAAAAGTACCCAAACACGACAAAAACATCCAGAAGGATGTTACTTTTCCAGCTGATATTCTAAGAGAATAAATGCTCAAAGTATTGGCTATGGATAGCTTTTTCTTTCTTTTTTTTTTTTTTTTCAGACATGTTGATCAATTTCTGTGTGGAAATCATATGATATTTGCTAGTTTGAAGAAGAAAAAAGTAAGAACCACTATTCCAATACAGTGGTACTCAACTATATTTCAAAATAGTTCAACATTTTATATCAAATATATATATGTGTGTGTATGTTTGTGTGTGTGTGTGTGTGTGCCCCCAAACTGGGCAGAAATGAGATCAACTGTTTTTGCTGAAGTCTGAACTAGCAGCTGAACACTACCACAAATAGTGTTTTCTGCTTATCTCTAAATGGAACTCCTGGCAATGCCTATGGCAGAAGATGAAACATGAAGGTGAGAGGCACTATCCTTGTTTCTATAGACTCAGATATCTACACAGCTATCATACACACCATTAACCTCCAATTATTGAAGGATGCTACCATTCATAAAAAAAGAGAAAATATATATTTTCCTTCTACCCTTCTAGGTTCTCAGCTTGGGTCTCTCTGTAACCAAAGAAACATTAACAGTAAAATAGCATTTACTTTACTTGATACTCATATGATGTTTAATGTTTTTACTGTATTGCAATTTTACTATTTCATGTGTTTTACCAATTACTTTATTTATGAAGAACTGGAAGTGTTGATAACAAGAGTTCTTCACACTTTCTACTCAAAGAGGAGTCTATGAACCAACACAGTAGTTTATCTGGAGACTTAATAGGAATGCAAAATCTCAGGTCCAGTCAAAACTTATGAATTCAAAATCTGTATTTTTTATTAAGAAGATCCAATTGATTAAAACATACAGTTGTTGGTGATAGAGCATTGATACTCACTTTCTTTTCAATGCAAACACACATGGGACTAATAATACACTCAAAGCCAGTAGAATAGAGTGGGAAGAATTATATAGTTTAGAAAAAGCCAAGCCAGGCATCCTGATATACCTTCTCACCAACCTATTGATTACTTTACCTTTTAAGTTCCTTCAAAACAAGGATCACCTTTCAATCTATAGCAGTTATCATGTTTTAAATTTACTTATTTAGTTAATGCTTGGGATTCACTCACCAGTGATCAATGAACCTGTTCCTCTAAAATCAAAGCAGTATCTTCTAGAATAATTTGACTTCTAAGATATGAATGTTGAGGAACAAAATTTCCTCACGAAACAAAACTCAGATGAGTTATTAAAGTACTATATTGTTACCTACTCAAATCTAGAATAACTCAGTCACTATATATAAAAACATTAACATTAAAAATAATTATGTCTAACATCTATCAGATCTTAATACAATTCAGTCCTTCCAGTGAGGCCAATTTGAATACTAAGAAGGAAGTCACTGGGAAGCTATATTCACAATATAATCTTCTAAAAGAATTCATTTTAATTATAAACCAGGTAGTCTTGAGTTTTCCTCTAAGGGTCTATGTTAAAAAATCCCATTGATCATACTTTCTATAATGAAAGATCCAACTATAAACCTGGAGGAAAATAGAATAGATGAATCAAAATATTCTCATTCTACTTAATATAATCTTGGTTTCCAGTACAGATTTATAACTATGACACTGAAAGTAGAATCCATGAAGCACAAGGCTGGTAGTTTTGTTAAACATTTTTAAAAAATTATCTCTATAAAAAACTGCATAATTCAAACACTTATTTACCTAACTATAAATGTAAACTTTATAAATAAATAATGAAAAGACTAATGTATCAAAGGAAAAATTGGGGGAAATGGCATGATTAGGAATTTCACCAAAAAATGACAAAAAACTACCAAATTTCACTTTAATAATCAAGAAAAGCAAAGTAAAAGAATAAGATATTGCCAATCATTTTGACTGACATAAAATTCTAACTTTATTAGCCAGTGTTTGCAAGAATTTGGGTGCTTATTCCGATGTATTACTGATAGAAAGCTGAACCATTTAGCAACATGCAGTGAAAGTCTGAAACATTTGCATACTTTTTTTCTAAATGTATATTTAAAAAATAACTTGATAAGTGTGACAATGTTCAATATGTCACTGTTAAAAAACTGTAAGGAGGCCAGGCACAGTGGCTCACCTGTAATGCTAGCACTTTGGGAGGCCAAGGTGGGCAGATCACGAGGTCAGGAGATTGACACCATCCTGGCCAACATAATGTAACACTGTCTCTACTAAAAATACAAAAATTAGCTTGGCATGATGGCACATGCCTGTAATCCCAGCTACTTGGGAGGCTGAGGCAGGAGAATCACTTGACTCAGGGAGTCGGAGTTTGCAGTGAGCCAAAATCCCACCACTGTACTTCCAGCCTGGTGACAGAGCAGACTCCATCTCAAAAACAAAACAAAACAAAACAACAACAACAACAACAAAAACTATAAGCAACATAAGTGTCTAGTAAGACAGCTCATTTGAATAATCTGTGGTATATTCTTACAGTGTAATGTGATGCAAAGATTGATATAATGAAGAACGTACCATGATATGAGAAGTTCAAAATATGTTAAATAGAAAAAACAAACAAAAGTATACATTATAATCCCTTTTAGAATAAAACTGTGTAAATGGATGGATAGCTAAATGGATGAAGAGTAACATACAAAATAAGTATATAGATGGACAAATCAAGCAATAGGTACAGACATGATAGATAACAGACTGGAAAGATATTTAACAAAATATCAACTTTATTTAAATAATTTGTGTGTATATGGGTACGTATCTGTGATTCCTAAACTGAACATTTTTATATGTTAAAAGATTATCTTGTGACTCTTGTAATCTATACTTGGTCCACTTTTCTATTAGGATTCTAGCATTCTAGGTGGCAACTTATATGAATTCTTTGACCATAAGGATGCAATGTCTCTGAAATAGTTGCTGCTAATAGTTTTTTCTAGGTTATTTTCTCCAAGGATATTTTTCCATTCAAAAATTATTAAATTTTTATATAGTCAAAACTATGGTTTTCCCTTTTTGATTTAAATTTTTTTAATTTTTAATTTGTGTGGGTCTAGTTTTATTATATGTATTTATAAGGTATATGAGATATTTTGATATAAGCATGCAATGTAAAATAAGCACACCATGAAGAATGAAGCATCCATCCCCTCAAGCATTTATCCATTAAGTTACAAACAATCCAATTACACTCTAAGTTATTTTTTAAATGTATGGTTATTATTAACTATAGTTACCCTGTTGTGCTAGCAAATAGTAGGCCTTATTTATTCTATTTCTTTTTGTATCCATTAACCATCCCCACCTTCCCACTAACCCCCACTACCCTTTACAGCTTCTGGTAAACATCGTTCTTCTATGTCCATGAGTTCAATGGTTTGATTCTTAGATTCCACCAATATGTGAAAGTACATGATATTTGTCTTTCTGTGCCTGCCTTATTTCACTTAACATAATGACCTTCAGTTCTGCCCATGTTGTTGTAAATGTCTGAATAGTGCTCTGTCATGTATAAGTACCACATTTACTTTATCCATTCATCTGTTGATGAGCACTTACATTCTAAGTTTCCAAATCTTAGCTATTGTAAACAATGCTGTAACAAACATAAGAGTACAGACATTTCTTCAATATACTGATTGCTTTTCTTTTGGGTATATATGTAGCAGGAGAATTGCTAGATGGTTGGTAGCTTCATTTTTGTTTTTTTCAGGAACCTCTAAACTGTTCTCCATAGTGGTTGTACTAATTTCCACTCCCACCATCAGGGTACAGGGTTCCCTTTTCCCCACATGCTTGCCAGCATTTGTTATTGCCTGTCTTTTGGATGTAAGCCATTTTAACTGGGGTGAGATGATATCTCATTACAGTTTAGATTTGCATTTCTCTGATGATCAGTGATGTTGAGCATCTTTCATGTGTCTGTTTCTCATTTGCATGTCTTCTTTTGAGAAATGTCTATTCAAATATTTTGTCCAACTTTTGATCAGATTATTAGATTTTTTTCATATAGAATTGTTTGAGCTACTATTTTGGTTATATATCCCTTGTCAGAGGGGGAGTTTGCAAACATTTTCTCCCATTCTGTGGATTATATCTGCACTTTGTTGATTGTATCCTTTACTGTGCAGAGATTTTTGACTTGATATAATCCCATTTGTCCCTTTTTGCTTTGTTTGTCTGTGCTTGTGGGGTATTGCTCAATAAATCTTTACCCAGACCAATGTCCTGGAGATTTTCAACAATATTTTCTTGTAGTAGTTTCATGGTTTGAGGTCTTAGATTTAAGACTTTAATTCATTTTGATTTGATTTTTGCATATGGCAAAAGAGAATACAGGTCTAGTTTCATTCTTCTGTATTTAGACATCCAGTTTTCCCAGCACCATTTATTGAAGAGACTGTCTTTTCTATTCCCCAGTATATGTTCTTGGCACCTTTGTCATAAATGAGTTCACTGTAGGTGTCTGGATTTGTTTCTGGGTTTTCTATCCTGTTCCATTAGTCTATGTGTTTTTATGCCAGTACCATCCTGTTTTGATTACTGAACTCTGTAGTATAATTAGAAGTCAGGTTATGTGATCCCTCCAGTTATGTTCTTTTTGCTTAGGATAGTTTTGGCTGTTCTGGGTCTTTTTTGGTTCTATATAAGTTTTAAAATGTTTTTTCTATTTCTGTGAAGAATGCAATTGGTATTTTGATAGGGATTGTATGAATCTATAGATTGCTTTGGGTAGTATGACGTTTTTAATAATATTGATCCTTCCAATCCATGAACATGGGATATTTTTTCATTTTTTTAATGTTCTCTTCGATTTCTTTCATCAGTGTTTTATAGTTTTTATTATTGAGCTCTTTAACATCTTTGGTTAATTCTTAAGTATTTAATTTTATGTGTGGCTATATAAATGGGATTACATTTTTATTTCTTTTTCAGATTGTTCACTGTTGGCATGTAAAAATGGTACTGATTTTTGTATGTCAATTTTGTATACTACAACTTTACTGAATTTGTTTATTGGCTTTAAAAGTTTCCAAATATAAGATTATATAATCTGCAAACAAGCATAATTTGACTTCTTTCTTTTCAATTCAGATGCTCTTCATATCATTCTCTTGCCTAATTGCTCCAACTAGGACTTCCAGTACTATGTTAATAACAATGGGGACAGTGGGTATCCTCATCATGTTCCAGGTCTTAGAGGAAAAGCTTTCAATATTTCTTCAGTATGATACTAGCTGTGGGTCTGTTCTATATGACTTTCGTATGTTGAGGTATGTTCCTTCTATCCCCAGTTTTTGAGGGTTTTCATCATGAATGAATTTTATCAAATGCATGTTCAGCATCAGTTGATCAGTGATTTTTATCTTTTGTGTTAATACAATGTATCACATTGATTGATTTGCATAAGTTAAACTATCCCTGTATTTCAGGGATAAATCCTAATTGGTCATGATGAATGATCTTTCTAATGTATGTTGAATTTGGCTTGCTAGTATTTTGTAGAGAATTTTTGCATCAATATTCATTAGAGATAATGGTCTGTAGTTTTCTTTGTTGTATCTTTGCCTGGTTTCAGTATCAGGGTAATACTGACCCTGTAAAATGAGTTTAGATGTATTCCCTCCTCCTCTACTTTTTTCAGAACAGTTTGAGTAGAACAGGTCCCAGGCTTTCCTTTAGCGCGGTACTTTTTATCATGGCTTTGATCTCGTTACTTGTTATTCATCTGTTCAGGCTTTGGATTTCTTCCTGGTTTAATCCTCACAGGTTTTATGTATCTAAAAATATGTCCATTTCTTTTAGATTTCCAATTTTTTGGCATATAGTTGCTTATACTAGTCACTAATGATCCTTTGAATTTCTGCAGTATCAGCTGTAATGTCTTCTTTAACATTTTGAATTTTATTTATTTGAATTCTTTTTTCTTAATCTGGATAAAGATTTGTCAATTTTCGCTTTGCAAAATATCAATTTTTTGTTTCATTGATCTCTTTTTATTTCAATTTCATTTATTTGTTTTGTTATTATTTCTTTTCTTCTACTAATTTTAAATTTGATTTGCTCTTGCTTTTCTAGTTCTATAAGATGCATCATTAGATTTTTTATTAGAAGCTTTTCCTGTTTTTTGATGTAGGCACTTATAGCTATAAACTTCTCTCTTAGTATTGCTTTTCTTGTATCTCATAGGTTTTGGTATACTGTTTGCATTATCATTTGTTTTAAGAATTTTTTTAATTGCATTCTTAATTTCTTAATTGATCCAATGGTCATTCAGAAGCATACTGTTTAATTTTCATATAATTGTATAGTTTCCAAAATAATTCTTGTTATTAATTCCTGGTCATATTTCATTGTGGTTGGAGAAGATGCTTAATATTATTTCAATACTTTTGAATGTTAAGACTTGTTTTGTGACTTAACATATGGTCTATCTTTGAGAATAATCCATGTGCTGAGGAAAGGAATGTGTATTCTGGAGCTCTTGGATGAAAAAATGTTCTGTAAATATTTTACTAAGTCTGTTTGGCCTATAGCACAGGATAAGGCTGATTTTTATTTTTTGTGTATCCATTGTATGTTTTTTGATTTGAGGTTTCCAGGAGGCTTGCAAATACTCTCTTATAACCCATTTTTTAACCTGATAGCAACTTAACACTATTTACATAAGCAAACAAGCAAAAAGAAAACTAGTAAAAATTCACCTTAACTTCATTTTCCTGCTTTTCAACTTTTTGTTGTTTTTATTTACCTCTTATTGTAGTATGTCTTGAAAAGTTGTTGGTTATTTTTGATTAGATCATTTAGTCTTTCTACTTAGAATAAGAGTAGTTTACATATCACATTACAGTGTTATAACAGTCTATGTTTTTCTGTGTACTTACTGCTACCAGTAAGTTGTATACCTTCAGATGATGATTCATTGCTCATTAATGTTCTTTTCTTTATGATTGAAGTATCCTCTTTAGCATTTCTGGAAGGACAGGACTGACATTGATGAAATTCCTCAGCTTTTGATTGTCTGAGAGAGTCTTTATTTCTCCTTGATGTTTGAAGGATATATTCCTCAGATATATCATTATAGAGTAAATGTTTTCTTTTCTTCAGCATGCCACTCTCTCCTGGCCTGTAAGGTTTCCACTGAAGCGTCTGCTGTGAGATGTACTGAAGCTCCATTGTATGTTATTTGTTTCTTTTATCTTGCTTCTTTCACAGTCCTTTCTTCATCCTTGACCTTTGGGAGTTTAATTATCAAATGCCTTGACTTAGTTTTCTTTGGGTTAAATCTGCTTGGTATTCTATAACCTTCCTGTACTTGGATATTTATATTTATCTCTAGGTTTGAGAAATTCTGTTTTTATCACTATCTCTTAAATAAATTTTCTACTCCCCTCTTTGTCTCCTCTTTAAGGCCAATAACTCTTAGATTTGCCCTTTTGAAGCTATTTTCTAGATTCTGTAGGCATGCTTCATTGTTTTTTCTTTTGTCTCCTCTGTGTATTTTCAAATAGCCTGTCTTCAAGCTCACTAATTCTTTCTTCTGCTTGAGCCATTTCACTATTAAAGGATTCTGATTCATTCTTCAGTATGCCAATACATTTTTCAGGTCCAGAATTACTGCTGGATTCTTACCAATTATTTAAATCTCTTTGTTAAATTTATCTGATAGAATTCTGAATTCTCTGTGTTATCTTGAATTTCTTTGAGTTTCTTCAACACAGCTGTTTTGAATTTTCTGTCTGAAAGGTCACACATCTCTGTTTCTCCAGGATTGGCCCCTGGTGCCTTATTTAATTTCATCAGGTCATGTTTTCCTGGATAATGTTGGCACTAGTAGATGTTCTTCAGTGTCTCAGCACTGAAGAGTCAGGTATTTATTACGGTCTTTACTGTCTGGGCTTATCTGTAGCCACCCTTCTTGGAAAGCTTTCCAGATAGCTTTGTGATCTAAGCTGTTTCTGCATTAGGGGGCACCCAAAGCCCAGTCACACTGTGTTCTTGCAGACTCACAGAGGTAACATCTGGAGAGGACAGTCTTGGAGAAGATCTAGGAGATTATCTGGATTACCAAGTAGAGACTCTTGTTCTCTTCCTTTACTTTCTCCCACTCATACAGAGCCTCTCTCTGTTTTGAGTCACCTAAACCTGAGAGTGGAGTGAAACAAGTACCCCTGGGCTACCACCACTATGACTGTCCTGATTCAGACCTGAAGCCAGCACAAGGTTGGGTCTTACACATGGCCTGCTGTCACCACTCTTTGGCTACTGCCTATGTTCACTCAAGGCCCTGGGGCTCTACAACTAGCAGGTGGCAAAGACAGGCCTATGTTCTCCCTTCAGGACAGCGAGGTCCCAAGTCCTCGGGTGTGTTCAGAAGTGCCATCTGGGAGTCAGAGACTAGATCAAAAGTCTTAGAAGTTTATCTTGTGTTCTATTGTATCATAGCTGAGCTGGCACAAAAACCACAAGACAGTTCTTTCCACTCTTACCTCGTTTTTCCAAAGGCAGTTGAGCCTCACCCCATAGCTACCAACACTCTTGGACATTAGGAGCAGTACCAGACTACTTCCAATGTTCCCTTAAGGCCCAAGGCCTCTTAAGTCAGTTTGTGGTAAAGGCTGCCTGGCTTGAGACCCTCCCTTAAAAGCAGTGGGCTCCCCTCTGGCCCAGGGCAGGTTCAGAAATGCCATCTAAGAGACAAGTCTTTGGATGGGGAACCTGAGCTCCTGGAATCAGGGACCCCAAGAACCCGCTTGGTGCTCCACCCCTCTGTGGCAGTATTGGTACCTGAAAGCAGGAAGTCTCAGAAGCTCACCAAGGCTCTTGTGCCTGGGTATCACTGCTGGTTATTCAGGTCCCAAGAACTCTTCAGTCAGCAGGTAATAAATTCTGCTTTAGGTCTGGGTCCTTTCCTTCAAGGCAGTAGGTTCCGTTCTGGCCCAGGGTGTGCCTGGAAATGTCAACTAGGAGCTAGGGCCTGTAACAGAGGCCTCGTGACTCTGACTAATGCCTGACCCTGCTGTGGCTGAGCTGGTATCCAAGATGCAAGACAAAGTCCTCCCCACTCTTTCTTCTCCTCCCTTCTGGTGAATGGAAAGGGTCTCTTTTGTAGCCTTGAGCTGTGCAGTCTGGGGTTAAAGGAAGGGTGATGCCAGCACTCCCTTGGCTATCCCAGCTGGTGTCTCAGTATGTCACATGCCCCACCCAATCCACTGTCTCTGGGCCTTGTTCAGCACTAGGACTCTCCCAGGAGTCGCAGTTTGTATGGCCTAGACTGCCTTTCAAGTTTACTTGGACACACATCGCACTACAGACCTATGTGGTGAGGTTTACAGACACTCAAGTTTGGACCACTAGGATTGGTGATTCCCTTCTGGCTACAGCGAATTTAAACGCTCCCTCTGTGAGTGGGCATTTTGGTTCGGGTTTTCTTTCTGCTCTAACAGGACAGCACTGAATTCAATGCCTCATAATTGCCATTTTCCACCTCCTTCAGTGCCCAGAGACACTCTCCACACCACACCACCGCTGCCAGGTGTTGGGGAGAGGTGGAAGTCGGGTGGTGTCTGTGGCAATTCAGGACAGCTTTTCTAATCTCTTCAGTGCCCATTTCAGCAATATGAAGTTAAAACCAGGTACTGTGAGTGCACCTGATTCTCAGTTTTTATGAAGGTGTTTTTTCTATGTAGATAGTTGTTAACTTAGTGTCCTTGCAGGGGAGGGGAGGCGGCAGTCACTGATGGGTGGAGCCTTCCAGTCTGCCATCTTGCTCTGCATCCTTCCTCTGCTGATTTTTTAGTTTTATGCTTAAAACTATTTATGGTTACTTAATCAGACAGTTAACTCTATTTTTTATAGTTTTCAGAGATCTTTTACATCTCAACTCAAAGTTTTACATATTTGAGGCTATCTTGATTTTCCTTCTTTTCCATTTCTCTTTTGTCAAAATGACACTGTTTTAATTATTGTAGTGTAAGGGAAATTTTCTTTCTTTCCCATCACTAGGTTCATGACTGAGGCCCTTACAAGAAAAGACAGATTAATAAAGAAAAGCATACATATTTATGTAAATTTTAGACTGCACGAGAGCCTTCAGAGATGGAGAACCAAAACACAGGTAAACTTGCTTATTTTTATGCTTAGGTTTGATCAAGAGTGGTAAGTAATGGAGAAGTATGATTGGATAAAGAAAATATGAGCTAATAATAATAAACTGGAGGGTACCTCAGCAAGGCCTGTTTGTTCAGATTATTGTCTGTGTCCTGTGTCTTCAGAAATAAGGATATTCCTTTCCTCTTGGTATAGAAAGAGTACCTCTCAAATGAGGGTCTTAAGGCCTACTTCAGGGGAAGATCAGAAAATTCTTTGGCCTGCTTCAGTAGGGAATTACAGAGGATAGTCAGAGAGATCTTCCTGTTTCTGCTGTTTTCTCAAATGCCAAGGTGCCATATTTTGCGGTAGCATGTCCTGAATGCCATCAGTAGTTTTACAACTTACCAAATGATTGTATTAACTATCTCCCCCTGTTCTTTATGAGAAATAAACGTTAGGTTTAGATTTACTGTGCCAAATTTTTAAAAATCACTATATTTTAAAAATTTAATTATATCAATTTTGTGAATTAATATGTTAGGAACAGGCATCTTTGAATATATTTAGTCTTCATTTGATAAAAATTGTCTCAGGTCTCAGCAAACTTTTATCATTTTCACTACATAGTACCCACATGGTTTTTCTTAATGTTATATCAAGGTATTTTGCATTTTCACTGTATCTCAAACAGGAAGTTTTGTTTTATATTTTTCTAAATTAGAAAGCATGAAAGCAACTCAGTCAAAGAAATTGTTCTAAGAAACCTATTTTAAAATCAATTCTGACACAAAATTTATAAGCAATAAACAAACTATAAACTTTTTACAAGTACAATGAGTAAGTAATACACAGCAGACCATGGAAATAACCAAACAAGCAAAAGTGCTGTGTGACAAACATATGCATTCACTAAAAGAGGTAAATTAAATTCTCTCATAGTTTTCTTCTCCTTAAAATAAGATAATCCAGATGAAATTCTAAATCTGTTTTATCAAAAATCATCAGAGAGCACATATATATTAAAATACCCACAGAAAAATTTAGACTTCAAATTCGATGGTAAACCATAACGTTCTAGTTTATAATAATCACATTTATAAAGAACAGTGTATTAAAATAATCAGTTTTCTGGATCACACACTATTAGGAATAACTCTCCTGGCCAGGGAATGGGGTAGTTAGGGGGAAGGCAGGAATGCCCTCCCTCTGTGTAGCATGAATGAGAGCACTATCTCCTAAGGGGAGAGCTTAATTCTCTGGAATTCAGCCCTACTATATAACAGATGTGGAGGTTCCTGTGATGCAAATTGCCAGGGAGGATTTAGGCTGGACTAAGAAGACATTCATTATAGAAGAGTCAGATATACTAATTCTTCAGGGACTTGTGAGTAAGCAAATATGCAGAATTAACCATAGTTGCTGCAATTTTGACATCAGAAAAATCCACAGATGTATGTCCTAGAAAACAGCCTGGCTTTTCAGAAATCAAAACAGAACTCTAGTGTAAAGAAGTGCGCATTTGGTAATTTGTTAAAATACTTACTAATGACCTAAGTACAGGTTATCTGGAATAATCTCAGTCAATCCTGCACCAAAATACAGAAGGATCTAAAGGAATAAATATCTCAGGTTTGAGAAAGTGTTTAAGTCATTATTTATAACTAGAGCAAATGTTGTAAAACTGTAATTTTGAATTCTTTCTGATATGGGTTTGTTTTATCATTCAATTTTTTTTCTTCCACATATCAAAAAAGATTCCAGTTGCTCATGCTTTAACAGTATTCTAAATTGAAATAAAATCTAACAATCTGTGTTAATACTATCAACTAAACATAGAAATAAAATGATTTGCAAAATATTCATTCTCTAGGTTCACCATTCAATCTGTTATCTACAAATACTCCCAATGTCTTTATTCACTAATAATACCAGAATTTAAAAACTCAAACATACAAAATTTGTGTTTTATGAGAAAATGTAACATGAAAACTCCTTTCCATTCAACATAAAACCCTTTCATGAACTAACAGTGAATTTCCCAAATTGAATCAATTCACTGTTTAATAACAACAAAACTTCACTTTGTAGTAGTATCATATTGTTTACTTATAAAAGCAGACAAAACTAAAAGTTTGTATGAAACTATGATTTGTCTTCACATAGACCTCAACAAAATAATTCATGAAAAAATAAATATATATTAGCTAGTTTAAAGACTATTTATAACAATTTTCTGAAGTGAGGATTGACTTGCAAGCTATAGTTATTTGAGAAAAGAGTTTACGGCTACCCAACTCAGTAGTATTTAGTTTTGATTTCTGTATTAACTCTTTTGTGAAAATATATGGCTTAACCAAGTAATTATTCTAACTAGTAACTGAGCCTTAGTGAGAAAAATCAAAGCCCCAGTATATATTGAAATGAAATATTCTTAGAAAAGAATAGAGTGATAGAAATGATGATGATGATTCTCATTTACACTGGATTTTTAAAGAAGGACTTCAACAAAGTGACTATGTGTCTTTTTAACATCCAGGGAACAAAGTCAGACATCTGAGAACAGTTAGTGCTATAAAAAAGAAGGTTAAAAAATCACCAATTCTGACAAATGTAAGTAGGCATTGGATTAAATAAAAGTGGCTTCTTTATGGACAATAGTACACTGTTATCTAAGCTGTCTAATGAGACAAAGAATAAAAATAGAGCCATTTTAGGAAATAACAGGATTGAGCTGTATAGTGATTCTTCAGTTTTTGAAAAGATATAAAAATGCACTGGAAAAAATTAGTTCCTGAAATATATCAGGTTGCAATAGTTTTGAAATAAGCAATTCTATTTGTAATTTCTATGATAGTTGATGGACACCAATAAAACAGTGTCCTAAGTCAGATATAACCTCTTTCAAATATTATATTTCTAGCTCTCAGAAAGCAATGGCAAAAATCATTTATTTACATGCTCATGCAAGACCCACTCTGATCTACTTATTTGTTTACATTTGGATTTTGTTACCTTACATTATAAGGCACTAAAACCAAGAAATGATAATATGCTTATAGCCTTCAACCTTCAAAAGTAAAAGGTTATACAACATATAACATATGAAAAAATAAAAAGCATGACACAGTCTAGTAGATATAGTAATAATTATAAACATGGTAAAAACAGAAGTGAATAATTACAATTTAAAAAATGTTGAAATATATACTCACTACTATGGCTAAAATTAAAAAGACTAACAACATCAAGTGTTGGTGAGGATGTAAAATTACTGGAACTGCCATAGATTGCTGGTGGGAATGTGAAATATTACAGCTACTCTGGAGAACAGTCTAACATTTCAACATATGTGTACCAGCAACTCCATGCCCAGATATTTATTCAAGAGAAATTAAAACTTATGTTCACACAACAACTCAGTAGGCAAATGCTTACAGCAGCTTTATTCATAATCACCAAAAACTGATTAAAAAAACTGAAAAGATCATCAAATCCTAAACGGATAAATTGTGGTGTATCCATACAGCAGAATACTACTCAGCAGAATACTACTCAGCAATGGCAAGAAGAAATATAATGACACGTGTAACAGAATGAGTGAAATTCAAAAGTCATATGCTAAGTGAAAGAAGCTAGACACAAAAGGGCACATGCTGTATGATTTCACTGACATGATTTCTACAAAAGAAGGAACTATAGTGAAAGAAAGATCAGTGGTTGCCAGTACCAATGGGTATGTGTATGAAAATGACATCAAATGAAACAGGGGAGACATTTTCAGATTGAGGCAAATGTTTGATGACAGTACTGATAGTTACAGAGCTATATACATTTGTCAAATCTCATTGACTTATGTATCCAGTATTGGGAAATATTATTGTATGTTAATAATATCTCAATAAAGCTTATTTTTTAAAGTATACAAGAAATAGAAACTTTATATATAGAATACCTAATCTTTTTCTGCTTTAAAAAAGATAATGAAACGAAGAAGGAAACAGAAATTTGATTAACTTATTAAAAGAGAAAAATATGAGGTCATAACAAATCACATAAGTATTAATAAATAGAATCAATAAACCTATACATTGTTATAACAGAGATATTAAGAGTTGTAAGAAAAATAAGGTCACGATGCCATGTAACAGAAAAAGCCATTTTCAGGTTGAATCCCACTCATCAAGTTACTTTTATTATTTCTCTACCACAGGAAGCAAATTATAAACATCATGATTGGATAGCAGAGAATTCTGATAAAGGCAGAAAAAAAACAGAGGACAGAACACTCAGGTAAGAGAAAGAAAGAGAGCTAAAAAGTCAAGAAGGAGAAATCATTGATTCAATGAACAGCCTGTATTTAGGGGAATTATTGAAAGAAGTATATATGTGTGGAAATTCATTAAGAAGAGAAGTTACTAGAAATTAATTTTAATGAAATAAAATGGAAAGAGCAAAAAATTTTTTTAATGTGTGTTTTAAAAAATTACAATAAATGCTCTGAAAATAAGAAGCAATTTCTTAGCCTAAACAAGCAAGAAACAAGAGTAATATGGGACATGCAACGAGACTGATTAAGCTTGCCAACAAGCTTCTTACTGTGTAGGAGACACACTTTTCAACTTTTATCCTTTTCCCTTATTGAACTACTTATGCTTAAGCAAATACATAATAAATACATATAGTTTTTACGGAAGCATGTGTGTTCAGTTACTCTCGAGTAATTCTTTTGCCATCAACTGCAGATTACTAGACTACATAGACCACATTATGGCAAGGAGTAGGAAAGTCAAAGAACTCTCTCTAAGCTTAAAAAAGCAGTAACATGGACCAAATATCACAGAGGTTGATGAATAAGAAAAAAATGGAATTGATCAGAAAGACTTTATAATAAACAACATACATACACATGCACATACACACGAAGGCATGTGCACCTGTGCAGCCGTGTGTGTGTATGTGTAAAATGCCTTGTTTCTTTAAGTTAGGAAATGTTTTTTAAAAAAATCTGAAAACAGTATATAAACCCAAATGTACAGAGCCAATAATTTGATGAACTTCCTATATTGTTTAGTTTTTAATGTCTCACAATTTACTAAATAACTTGTTATAATAGATTAAGTATTAGTATATTACATTGATAGTCTGTAGGAACTTAGTTCTCAAAAACTATGTCAATATTATTCACGTAAAGTTCAAAATACAAATTTGGTAAAACGTTAACAGTAAAATTAATTATTAGCTAATAGATCAGAAAATACACACTGATTCAAGGGAATACAATTGAAGAAGCTCATAACAGCAAGTTCAGTTGGAGTAGAAAATGAATCTATGTAGGACAAAGGAAAATACTTACCCAATTTCTATACCTACCCAAATCATAAATGATTAACTAATGATGGAAAATTCTTGAAAACATTATTTGTAAGAAAACAATTTTCAAGATTATCTACTTTATGAAGTAATGGTTAATAAATGTTTTCATCATTCAAAAGGTGTGCAAGACACATTTTACTCTTAAACAAGTAAAGCACACATTTAAATTATTTATTAGAATAAAACCCAGTTCCATCTAGATTATAAGGCAATAACTCAATTTTAATGACATGAAATTAATAGATGGCTTCTTCTGGAACTGAAGAAATGGTAGATCCTTCCTACAGATGACTGAAATACTAGACCAAACATCTTAATCTTCAATAGAAACACAACCCAAATTATGGCTGAATTAGAGAAGTACATTTTATAGAAATATTTGCTCTGCACAGCGAAAAAACTTAATGGTGGACATATAAGTAAACAGGTTTAAGCTCTGACAAATAGCCAACGTCAAGAAACCATTACTTAACTTTCAAGAGAATAATCAATAGCAGAATAAAACACTCTACTTCCAAAGAGAAAACTCACGGCAAATCCACCAAAGTAGCCTTCTAATCTAAACCATCCATCAGCCGGGAACCATGGACAACACAAAAAACATCTTATTTCATCAACTCTGCATTCAAGTGAATGAGGTTGATCAAGGCTGGGAATTAAGTGAAAAATGATTTGCACCAAAACCAAAATGTTTCTCATCCATCCTATTTTGGATTTGAAAACTAATGGCTCTTTCCCAGTTTTTCCCAGCTTTTCACCTCTATATCTAGGGTTCCTTCAAACAAGATATTTATAAAACCATAATCTACAGAATATAAGATAACCATCTGTTTTCTTTCCTTTACCACAGCAGCAATATTCATTCTCTTCTCTCCCACATTTCAGAATAGATGCTCTTCACATCAAACATCACTCATTTTTATAGTATTGTCCAAAGGGTTGACAGCATTGGTTTATAATTACATCCGTCTTTCTCACTACTTTTTTATAGAAATTGGAAGGGAAAATAATAGGAAGAAAAACAGAAAATGCTTTGCTCCACAACTGCAAACTTAATTCCTACACCTATGAATCCCCAACTTCTTCTACTCACATGTATTTGTTCTACCTCTACAATCATCAGTCTTGCTAATGCAACAGTGAGCATACTTGGCCTTCTTCTAAAAGCAACAAGGATATTGCCCTTTTTCAAAAATTATTCTGTACTGTTCTGTGGCCACAGTAGCACTTTTCACAGTTGGGATTATTCTCCACATTGTTGTATCCAGTCAAAGCCACTCAAGAATTCCTATGGTCCCAGCAGCACTAAAAATACATAACAGCCTCCTTACAATAATGACTGTGAATCACAGCATTCCTCGGCTGACATAAGTAGTTAAAATAGTTGAAAAAAAAAGTTAAATAAAACTTTTTAAAAAGTTCAAGTAAAAAAAAAATGAAAAGGGGGTTGAAAAGGACTCCCCTACCGTCTAACAATATTAAAGTCTGTCTCAAATTTACAAACGTCCTCAGCAACATCAAATGCCGCAGCTTCAAACACAGGCGCCAGCTTCAAGCCCGACAGCTTCAAATGCCGCAGCTTCAAACACGCGCGGCAGCTTCAAACGCGCCAGCTTCAAACAGCCTTGGGGCAGCCATCTTGCACACGCTCCAAGGAGCACAACCTCAGGGCCCTTAGGCGGCCACCCCATCCCAGAGGCCACACAGAGGCTTTGTTGGGGAAAAAAATGGGAAGAAGGAAAAAAAAAAAAAGAAGAAGAAATATAATTTGCAGACGTTAAATTAGCCCATAGAGGGAGCTCATATAGCCCCATAATTTCACAGTAATTGGAATCTCCTGTAATTTAAAATGTAGCCCCATCATTTGTTAGAGAGAGCTTCCAGAGGTCAAACAGAGCATGTCTTACTTCATACCGATCTCTGCATGCCTATAAAATGCAATTCCATTTAGACCCCCTTGACCGTGTGTTTTGTTATCGCAACAAAAAGATGATGATTCTTGGCTACATGTTCTCCAAAACCAGCCCAGAAATTAAAGTGACTCGTCTATGTATGCTGTTAGGGTGAATCCAACTGAATAAAGACCATAATAAGAATAAAGTTCCAACAATTAGAATTGTCATGGCAATAACCTAAATGTCCCCCATTCACGGTGTTCGTTTTAGAAAGCTATGCGCTCCCTTTCAACCTTGACTAGAGATACTCTCGTGGCTATCCATTTCTCTCGCTGTCTAGAGTCCTTAAACCAGGGATGCTGCATGTGCCTTCAGACAAAAGGATAAAACCGGAAAACGAAATGATATAATGGCAGAGAGCCTTTTCAATAAAACATGAGAGGAACAAAATTTTAAATTCTGTGGAAAGATTGAGGAGAAAGTACACTCAAAAATAAAAGAAACATCTAAATGTGCAGCTGAAAGTGGAGATCTATTGTCTGCTCTTGTGAAACAAATTTTGAAAGGAAACAATAGTTTATGTTTATATAATTCTTGAATATTCAGAAACTTTAAATTTATGTAAAAGTAAAATGGTTTTATAAAAAACATTTAACCTTTAAAATAACATTATTTCTATCTTAAAGGCAAAGAATGAGAAGAAAGCTCAGTTTGTAAGACTTAATCAAGAATGTAATATATGTGAATTTTATTCTTTTTGAGACAATCGATTAGTTACTAGGAAAAGCATATCCATTTCAATTAAATGATTAAATGGTATGCTCATATCTTACTACAGTTTCTTTGTAATACACTTACTTGTTTTTGGAGTTTTGATTACCTTTCCTTTGTGGGGACTCATTTGCCTGAAGCTGTGGGGCAGAGCTCAATTTAAAACCCATATTCATCACATTTGGGCAAGGTTCCATGTCAGGAATAAAAAGTATCTGAACATTTTCAGAATTTGCCTCCTTACTCAATAGGAAGTATTCCCTGCCTTGTTTATTTCCTATCTTAAAAGTGCCTTGATTTTCAGTGTGTTGTTAGTTTCCTGATTGCCATCTCTCATTTCCGAATCAACCAGAAAAAGTCAAAAACATTGTAGATATGATTAATCAATAACAATGCCATACAAGCTCAGATTCCCCTGGACATTTAAAACAAGATAATCTTGGGGAGGCTATTCCCAGTCTGGCAAGCATCTGGGCAATCAGGAAATTTACGTTGGACATGGTGATTGACAGGAGAGGCAAAGAAGAATGCTTAAGGGTTTAAGGTCTCAAAACCATGTGAGCTGTTACAAATTGTAAAATCATTCACCAGTGATGGCTTATATTGCCATGGATCTATAAAGGCTTGGCAATTGTGCATGTTCATGTTCACGACAGATGCCAGATAACTTTATCAAATACAAGCAACTGTTTCAAGTGTTTAATGTTATGTGTTATAGAAGATAATTGATAAATTATCTGGAAGTCACTAATGATCATGAGCAAGAACAAAGAAAGTAATATTTATTCGTTGTTATACAGGATACACTGATAGTTTCTGTTATTTGGCATTGAGAAACTTAATCAAGGGTCTTCCACTGAGAAGAAAAACAAATGATGAAAAAGTGAGCGTAGTCTCTTTGCTTCTCACTTCTTATAATAGAAGAAATTTCAAGTTATAATGTCTTACTCTATTATAAGCCTGAATATCACCTGACGCACATTCTAAAACTGAGCAATGTTGTTTGGCAAATAGGATAAATGAAATCCTGTTAAAAGACAATAGTCCTCCTCCTTCTCTACGCTTAACATTATTAAGAGGTACAGTAAAATTGTAAAAATGAAAAAAAGGTAGCACCTCTTTCATTTTTGAGCTCTGACCAAGCTTGCTATCATGATGGTAGAAGATACACATCCTACAGGTGGCTACTGACCTTTCACCTTAATAGAATAAGACATGTTATTTCTGACACTTTTAATAACAAAAATAGAAAATAAAGGTAAAACTATAATTATCTGGAATGGCTTCACACCTATATAATCAGCTCACTTTATTTTTAATAACTGAAGTTTAAACAAGAATTATTTTTGATAGCTTAGTTTCCTCACTTAAAATCCTTTAAGAATACAGCTGTTCCTATTACCTATAGCATTTCTGAACATGTTGAGATCCTGAGCCCACCAGATCATCAATATGATTTATGATTATAGAAAATTACTCCACATATAGATGAATAGAAGACTACACTGAATGTATGTCATTTCATAAAACTTATTTTTTCATGAATCTTTGTGGTTCTTGTCATTTATTTAACCTTAAGTTCAAAACATTCATGTGATTCGTGAGATTTGGTTTGTTCAAATATATAAAAGCATGCTCTGAGAAAAATTAAGAAAAATTACCACACAGTATTGCTGTTAAGAAGGTGGTAAATCAGGTTCCTACATGCCATCTGATCAGAGGCCTAATTAGCTTCCTGATCACCCAAGTTCTAGAATTGAGAAGGTAGGAAGAAAATTTTTGCAATGAAACAGGAAATCAATGCAAAAATAGTCTCAGTTACCTATAATTCTGACCAAAGAATAGCATACCTTTCTCTAAAGCAAGAATCCAATGACTGAAGACATATGAAAATTAACGTAAAGCCATTGGTTAAGTTACTGGGAATCTTTTGACAGTGAACATTCCACAGGAACAACTTATCCTCACTTAAATATATTTAGTTGGCATATCAAACATATTATTTTCTGTAAGTTGCTTATATTTGAGAACTTGTTAATAGGCAGATAATAGCAGAAGAATAAACCACTAAAATGCATTAATATAGAGAGGTTTTCTTACTCTACTGCACAAAAAACCTGACAGAAGGCTGTACAGAATTTATTAATTAAATTATCGATAGTGGTAATATTTTCCACAATCACCAAGCTAAAAAACCTTGAGTATGTCTCTAACAAAAACATAAAGAAACAATATACTTAAGTCAACGAGTGGGAGGGGAGGATGCTTGAAATAAATGGAATACTTTAATGGGACGAGGTACAGTATGACTATGTAATATTAGACCATTATTCTTTCTTCAGAATGTTACTGAATCTTAGCCTCCTAAATCTAGTGTGGCTGCATAATGTATCATTTAAAACTGCAGCTTTTGAGAGCATAAGTAATAGTAACAATTACTCCCAGACAAAAGGTGTAAAGCATAGTGGCCTGGGCAAACCAGGCTCCATAGTTGCCCTATTTATACCAGTATGATTTGAAACAGCTGCTTTCCACAAGAAGTCGTTGCTAGCAGTGGACATATCTTGAAAAATTAGTTATTTGGGGGCTCCTCTGAAAAATTAGATCTGGTCCAATTTAATGGGCATACGTTATAACAAATTCTGAAGATAATAGGTTGAAGACTTGAGTTTGTTCAGATCTACAGGAGCTGCGATGCTGCATGTGTATCTGAACATTTTTCACATCTTCCAGCTCAACTGCATTAAATTGCAAAATATAAATAAAAAGTCAAACATTCAGGCAGAAAAGATTATACTGGCCCTATAAAATGCTTCTTTTTATGAGAGAGTTATCAATGAGATTTTATATATATATATATATTTTAACCAACTGATAGGCATGTATTTTGTTCTAAGTTACTTGTGACTTAAAACATGCTTTTTTGGCTTAACCATTTTAGAACATCTGTGAGATGCAACTACAAAATGGAAATTGCTTAAAAAACTATGCATTAAGAGAGCTACAATTTTGTTTCCCTTTGTCAAGGGAAAATAAAATAAATTTTCCATCAGTCACAATGAGAGCTAGAGGGTCTGATTATTCAAAATACAGTAGCACCTACATTTCTGCAAATATTTCCCAAGACATGGCATTTGTGCTGAGTGTTCAATAATTTCCTCAAGCTGTACACCTGAAAAATATATGTCTCAAGTCTGGTGTTCATAATCTGGTAGACAACCACATGTGTTCACAGCCCATATCTTTGAGACAATTATTCTCTTGGGTATGCAAATATACTGGGCTTGCAACATGTTTATTCAAAAGAGTGGGCAAGAATGTTTCTTATGTGAGCATCTGCAGGTTTCCACTGGAAATCTGCATACAACAATACATTTTCCCATGAAGTCATTTTTTTAAAAATGACAGTTACACATATTTTAAAGCTTTTCCAAGAGTTAAAGAAACTCAACTCAGTAACAATTTTTCATCAAAAAAAAAACAGATGAAAGAAACAAAATTATAGATTCATGTTAAGACCTATTACCTGGTTTATTGTTTAGATCTTTGCATGATCTAAGACACAGAATCCTAACATCTTTGTGTTTCTCACCCTCCAGTCTGTTCATCCTACCCTGGCTACATGCTATCACACTGCTGGTTCTAGGTTTAGCCTCACAGCTATTCAGATATTTTCTCTTTTCATTATCAACCTTCTCACTTCTTCTTGGGCATAAATTTGTTTAAAAATTTTAAAGAAAACTAAAAATATCTATAATCACAGTAAACATATTAATGCACATTTATTGGAAATTGATACCTAAAGTACACAAAGAAGTGAATACATAGTTGAAAGAATATTAAATGTTATATACACATCTGCAGAAACACTAAAGCTTATTGATTTGCTGTAATAGATACATATGTAACTAAAATGATATACACAAACAACATTGAACCCAATAAAGAATAAAAGAACCATTTGTCTTAAATACCCAGGGGATATTTTTGGCCATGTTTTATTATCACACCAAAAATAAATTCAATAACTTCTCAACAACACATTTCATAAGGCCATATTTTCTTTTTCCAATATGTTAAAAACAAAAAGATAGGAATATTCTATTTTGAATAACAAACAATGAATTATTTTATTTAGACCAAATTGACCAATGATAAAAATTAAAATACTGAATAAAATATTTGAAAATTCCTTTAAAACGTTTAAAGAGATTTAAATATTTAAATTTAATATGATTTAAGAGCTAACAACTAGCAAGAACTACAGGTACAAACCTGAGTGTGGGAATAAAACATGAATATATAAATTGTATACATGAGCACTGCTATAGTTTGAATGTGTCTCCTCCAAAATTCCTATTGAGATCAAATCCTCATTCTGATCATATTAAGAGAAGGAGCCTTTTGAAAAGTAATAAAGGTATGAAGGATCTGCCATCATTAATGGATTAGGGCCTTATAAAAAGGCTAGAGGGACTAACTTTGCCCTTTTTGTTCTTCTGTCTCTTGCACCATGTGAAGAGACAGTGTTCACCCTCCAGAGGATGAAGCAACAAATGCCATCTTGAAAACATATAACAGTCCTCACTAGACACTGACTATGTTAGCACCTTAATCTTGAGCTTCCCAGTCTTCACCACTGTGAGACAATAAATTTCTATTATTTATAAATTACCCAGTTGATGGTATTTCGTTATCGGAGCACAGAAAGACTTGGTGCCAAGCACTAAGCTGCTTTTACCAAGAAGGCATGTGCTAAGTTTACCTAAATGTGCTACAGGCAGAGGAGAAAGGAAGTCAAATTCTAGGGCCTCCCTATAGCAGGGAGTCTGTGAAGAGACTTTCTCTCACATTAATGTGGAACACAAAGAGTTGTATACCTAATATAAAAGTTATCCACAAGCAATGCCTTGTAAGTACTACAAGAACAATTGAGAGAAAAGAAAGAAAAGGTTTTTAAAAAAGTTCTTTGAATAAATGTTGTCTCTGGCAAAACTTCCAGCAGATTTGCTTTCTAGAGGTTCTCAAGAATGTCGAGTTTATGTTGGGTTAAGAGTACTTTCTATTCGTGACAACTGCATGCACTAGTTAGAAGCAAATGTAAATCTGACAGAATGTGCCTTCATTTGTGGCCTCAAAAAATATACTTTTTCAAGGGCAATTACAGTACACAGGCAAAAGCAACAAAGTAGAAAAAAGAAATACGGTACTCATGTGAGCCAGAACCAACAGAAACAACAGACAGTGGACAGAGATGTGCCTCAGATATTGAAATTACCGGATACAGTTTATAAAGCAATGACACTTATTATGTTTAAAGAAATGAAAGATACACTTGAAAATATCAGTAAGGAATAGAAAACTATACAAATGTAAAATGCAATGAGTGGGAGCTCTCCTGCCATCAATAACAGATGACATAATTTCAGAACAACTCTTTCAGTGAAAACAACTGCAAACTTTGGACAAATTATATATATTCTATATATATGTATTTATGTATTTTTCCTATCTCTTAAATATTATATATATAATCCAAATTATATAAAATTTGAACAAAAATTATATATATGTGTCCAAATTATATATATAAAATACTTATGATGAGGAAATATATATATTTTCCTATTCCATACTGATATTTTCAAGTATATATATACATATATATAAAATATAAAAAATATTATATATAAATGTATACATGAAATCCTTTTGAAGACATTGGAGAGATACCAAGGTTATAAGAAGAGAAGAAAAGCCTAGCAAGGTGAGCCCTGTAACTGACACTGCTTTTCCATTGGGGTGATGGCAAATTTTATGCAGGGATTTTGCAGGGACTAAGAAACTGAGCAGATATTTTAACAGACGTACAAAGCTGAAAAAACAAAAATTAGAGTTCACTAGGAGATGCCCTCTTATATACCTCAGGTTTTCAGTTTGGATTTAAAAAGGTTACTTCCTAAGAGTAAGTGAAAACTGAAAATAAACCAGTTCTCATAAGTACCAAAGCTCAGTTTCAAATCACTTCAATTACTTATAGGCTTGAGATGACTCCATATTACTAATGTGTCTACTCTAACTGCTTGTCAGAAGTAAAGGTAAATGCATTCTAGAGAATGAGAAGGTCATCCAGAGACTCTAGATATGTTTACAGTTATGTACAATGTTTGGCAACAATTAAAATAACCAGGCATGGAAGAAACCAAACATAAAAAACTTAGAGAATAAGCTGGGTACAGTGGCTCATGCCTATAATCCCAGCACTTTGGGAGGCCAATGCAGGTGGATCACTTAAGGTCAGGAGTTCAAGACCAGCCAGGCCAGCACGGTGCACCCCTGTCTCTACTAAAAATACAAAAAATTAGCTGGGCATGGTGGCATATGCCTGTGGTCCCAGATACTCAGGAGGCTGAGGCAGGAGAACAGCTTGAACTCAGGAGGCAGAGGTTGCAGTGAGCCAAGATCATGGTACTGCACTCCAGCCTGGGTGACAGAGCTGAGACTCTGTTTCAAAACAAACAACAACAACAAAAACAAAACTTAGAGAATAAACAGAACATACAAGAGTCCTAAAGAAGATCTGTGTAGTGGACTCAAGAGATACTGAACTTTAAAAAAACTGTGATTAATACATCCTAAGAAGTAAAAGACAATATTGAGGATGTTAGCAGAAAATTGGTAATCTATAAGTATAAAAAAGAACCAACTGAAAATTCTAGAATTAAGAAGCACAACTTGAAAACAAGAACTCAAACAGACTTAACAACAATTTAGATAAAGCGGAGAGGACTGTAAACAAAGATAAATTAGAAGATAGTATTAAAACTAAATTATAAAGACATAGAAGAATAGAAAATACAAAAGAACATGAGACAATTAGACATGATGAAAGTGTCTGAGTTCCAGAAAGAGATATTTCATGAGAAAATGAAATTTTTCAAAAATTGACACAATATTACAAGAAACAAATATGAGTGAAACAATACATTTTAATAACAATAAATATAGATAAAACACTTTTGTACATTTATTATAGAACTGAAAACCAAAACAAGAAATATATTTAAAAGTAGCTAGAGGACAAAAAGGACATATTACATGCAAGCAAGCAACAATAAGACTGACAGCTTATTGAATAAAAAGTATGTAAGCAAGAAAAGTCAAATAATATGGCATCTTGAGAATGCTGATGGAAAACAACTACCAACCTAGAATTCTGTATCCATTTAAAATATAGGCAAACTATAGGCTTTTACATTTTTAAAACTCAAAGAATTTGTTAACAGTGAATTCATACATAAGAAAATTTTAAAGAGATTCCTACAGTCAAGAAAAAAAGGTTAACAAATGAGACCTAGAGAATCAATAATGCGTTCAGAGCAATTGATAGGGCAAATATAATTCTTATTGAATATTGTCTGAATGGAATAATAATACATAGTTGAGTTAAAACTATATGTACAATTAAACACATTACAATTGCGAATGTCAGAAGAAAAATCACGTTATGCTATAATGCAGTTAGTAAAAGATGAAGCTAACAAGCTAATAGAGGGAAATTTAAAAATAATTAAAACAACAAACAGAAAAGAAGGCAAGAAGAGAGTGAAAGAAACAAAGGAGATACGACGCAGAAAAAAATAAAAAGTTAAACTAAAGTATATCCCATATTACATGAAATATAAACATATATTGTCACATTAAATACAAAAAGCAAAATTCAATGTATTTTCTTTCTATTAAGAGTAATATTACAAATATAAGAACAAATATTTTGGAGAACAGAAAACATATCTCATGTAAACAATAAAGAAATCTAGTGTAGATATATTAACATCAATCAAAATATACTTTAAGACCAGCGGCATTAATAGAAATTAAGAAAGCCATTTTATAAAAATGAAAGGTTCAATTTTAAATTTACTTTTCTATCTAAAATATAGACTTAGAATATATAAAGGAAAAACTGCCATTTCCAAAAAGGAAACATAAACAAACTCACAACCAAAATGGGAGAATCTAAGAAATATAAATTCATCACTGATGAATCAAGTTGAAATGAAAATCCTTAAGAAATAGACCTGAATAACAAAATTGACAAATTTGAGCCAACGGACATATATTGTAGAAGATTGCATAAAATGATTGTTAAAACTGGAAAAATTCTGAGCTGTAAAGAAAAATCTAACAAAATTCAAAGGATTTTAATCATATAGAATATGTGATCTAACCAAAATGGAATTAAGCTATTAATACTAAAAAGATAAAAAGAAAATCTATCTGTAGATGTACATGTGTGGATATAAATTAATAAATACAGTGCTAAATAATTCATGAGTTGAATATGAAATCAAATGAAAATTGGAAAATACTTTTAACTAGCAATAATGAAGAAAATAATACCAACGGTGGAAGAGGAAAGCTAAAGCCATGCTTAGATAATTTATAACCTTAAATGAAAAGTTAAAGAAAATCTGAAATCAATGTCCAAGCATACTTCTTAAAAAAAAAAAAAAGAACAGCAAATTAAATCTAAAGAAAGAAAAAAGAAAATAAGTGTAAGAACAAATTAGTGAACTAGAAAAAAAAAATGCAGGAGATGAACAAAGCCAAACTTTGGTTCTTTAAAAACAATTTAAAATTGGTAAGCCAATGGCAAGACTAATTTTCTTAATTAGTCTTAAAAAGAAAATAACCAATATTAAATATGTGAACATTCTTAATGATTCTATATACCTCAGAAAGAGCATAAGATAGTATTTGAACAACTGTATGCTAGAGATTATTAAACTATGGCCAGCTACTGTCCATATCCAGCCCACTGTCTGTTTTTATATATTTATGAGCTAAGAATTATTTAAATATTTTTAATGGTTGAAAAAAATAAAAATAATATATTATGATATGTGAAAATTATTTGAAATTTAAATTTCAATGTCTATAAATTACATTCTATTGGAACACAGGCACACTTCATTCACATATTATCCATGGCTTCATTCACGAATAGATGAGAGGGATTGTATAACTCACAAAGCCTAAATTATTTTACTATATTTTACTATGTGGCCCAATATACAAAATGTTTGAGGCCAGGTGTGGTAGCTCACACCTGTAATCCCAGCACTTTGGGAGGCTGAGTAGGGCAGATCACTTGAGGTCAGGAGTTTGAGACCAGCCTGGCCAATGTGGAGAAACCCCAACTCTGCTAAAAATACAAAAATTAGCTGGGCATGGTGGCACGTGCCCATGGTTCCAGCTACTTGAGAGGCTGAGGCAGGAGAATCACTTGAACTAGAAGGTGGAGGCTGAGGAGAATAGTTGCAAATAAGTTTAAATATTTTGATTAAAATACTTATTTAAATATTATACATATTTAAATTAAATTAAAAATTCCTAGAAAAATGAAACTTGCCGATATACCACAAAAAGAAAACAGACATCTAAAATCTGCTGTTAGAGAAAATGCATCAAGAGAAATGAAAAATAAGAACAATTTCCCAAATACTTTTATAAAAACATTAAGGCAATAACCTGACAAGGACATTATCAGAAAGAAAAATTGCATATCAATCTCACTCATGAACATAGATGCAATAATTTGAAACAAAATATAGCAAAATAAATTTGGCAATGTGTACATAAGATAATCTATTACAACAAAGTTGGTTTATTCTGGGGGAATGTTCATAATATTCAAAAATAATTCAAATAATATGTATTGTCATCTCTAGAGATACAGAGAAATATTTGGGAAAATTCAATCATAATAAGTAGTCTTAGCATATTTGGAAGGGAAGGAGACCTCCTTATTCCAATAAAGGCTGTAGCACATCTACAGTAAACATACCTAGTGGTGAAATACTGCAAGTATTCCGTTATTGGGAATGAAATAAAAATGATGCTGTTACTACTTCTATTCAACAACGTACCTATTATGGGAAGATGAGAAAAAAAAAATAAATGAAAGGCTTAAAGACTGTTCAGGAAGAAATAAACTTTCTTATTTTCAGATGATGATTGTATATGAAGAAAATTCAAAAGAATTCACAGGTACTTTAATTGAATTAATAAATAAATTGGCCAGGTGTGGTGGTTCACATCTGTAATCCCAGCCCTTGGGAAGGCTGAGGTGGGAGGATGGCTTAAGGTCAAGAATTCAAGACTAGACAGGGCAATATAGCAAGACCTTGTCTATGAAAATGAATGAATGACTGAATGAATGACTGAATGTCAGCAGTGGTAGCCCTGTAGTTCTAGTTAGTCAGAAGGCTGAGTTGGTAAGATCACTTGACCCCCGCCAGGAGTTCAAGGCTGAAATAAACTATGATCATGCCACTGCACTCCAGCCTGGGTGACAGAACAAAACCAGAATTCTAAATATTTAGTTAATTAATTAACTAACGAAGTATACAAACTTGGTGGCTTCATGGTCAATATTTTTTAAAACATCAAGTACATATCTATGTAAAAGCAACATTAGAAAAACCTAGTTTTTAAAAAATATGTGCAATAGTATAAAAATCTTTACCCAGAATTAAACTTATAAAAGCTTTGCAAATCCTCTGCACTGACAAATAATAAATGTTATGAAGGAAAATTGGAGTGTACAAATATATGGAAGGATATAACATGTTCATTGATTGTATTCAATGGTTTTAAAAAGCTGGTTCTCAAATTAACATGTAGATTCAATAATCCAAGCAGCTAGCTAGCAGCATGTTTGTGAAAATAAGACAATTCTAAGATGTATATTGAAAAATAAAGAAAAAACAAAGTGAGAGGATTTTGCTAGACATTTATTATTATAAGTACAAAATTATTAATATTGTGGCATTGGTGTAAGACAGAATAGTCTAGTGAAACAGATTAGAGGGTCGAGAAACACTCAATATGTAGATTCTTGATTTATGAGAAGAGTGATACTGCAGATCAGCAGGCAGAAGCTGGTTCTTTCAAAAAGTTATATTGGGTCAAATGGATATCTACATGGAACCAAAGTGGATGAACTTTTGTTTCCATTACTGGGAGAGTAAATACTGTGAAGTAACCATACAAAGTACAATATAATGAGTTACAGTAAGTTAAAATACTTTCAGTCTTCTTAAAATTTCAGACAGCTAACAAAAGAATAAGGAATTACCAGGCTCGTTTTAAAAACTACCACCTATCTAGAGAAAAGAGCTCTTTTAGCCATAGAGACATTTGCCTACTTGGAAAAAAGCTGTGAGAGGTAAAACTAATTAAGATTTGGTTTGTCTTAGAAGTTAGAGTCCTGAACCCGGCTAAGATGGAAACCCAGATACACCAATCCTATTTTGGGCTGAGATTGTAAAGAGCTGCATTCTTTGAGTAAAGTGAACCAGAGTAAATTTGTTCTCACAGAAGCTTCAGCCTAACTTTTAATCTTCTGATTGGCCCAGGAATTTTCAAACATGAAATATGGATAAAGAAAATCAGAGATTGCTATCTTTCTCCAGGTGCCAGGCAAAAGGAAACAAAAGTTCTAGATAAAGGAAAATAACATTATCCTAAGCATTAAAATATTTTTAAAATAATGTTTTAAATACACACCCAGTATACCAATGCAAAAGAGATAAGACTAAAAGCAAAATCCTACAGAAAAAAATAAAATAGGCTATATTTACAGACCTACAGAAAATCCAGGTGTTGTGATTATTAGACACTATAAAAATTAACACTGTAAAACAACTTATTTTGTTAAAGGAGACAAAAGCTACATTTGAAAAATTCAAGAATGAAGTGGCAAATATATTATATAATAAAGCAGGTCTGATAAAGAGTCAAGTAAAATTTCTAGAAAATTACAAAGACGAAAATTAAATAAAAAATTAAGAACTTAATAGACAGACTTATGAACTGATTACATGCATGTAAAGAAATCACTAGAAATGAAAAAAACAAAATCAGAAGAAACTACCCATAATGAAGCATTTAGAGACAAGGAAAAAGAAAACCTAAAAGAAAGCAAATATTTAGAGGACCCTGGAGAGGTACAATACATATACACATACACACCTAACAGGGGATTCAGAAGGAAGCTTCTTTAAAGTGAAACAATAAGACTAACAAAAGTTTTCTTAATATTAAAAATAGAAGCTAAAAGGGAATAAAATTACATATTTAAAATACTGATAGAAAGCAACTGTCAAACTAGAATTTAAAGAACACAATTAGTAAATTTGACTCATTGGACATATATAGAATTAGAGACTACACATTCTTTTTGAGGACACAAAGATTTGTAAAAATTGAACCATGTACCCAGTATGTACTGAAAAATCAGAACAATTTCAAATGTTTAATATCATAAGAGTATTTTTCTCTAAATCAATTGTAATTGCACTAGAAATCAACAACAAAATAAGTGGAATATTACATGTGTTTCTAAATTAAGAAATACTTACATCCAAAGTACTTATGAGAAGAATAGATAATATTTTCAACTGACTATTTAAAAATACTACATGGAAAAATCTGAGTGATGTAGCTAAAGCAAAACTTAGAGGAATATTTATATTTTTGGATGTGCATATTAGTAAAATTAAAAAGCTAAAATTATAATCATCCATCCCAAGAAGAGAAGGAGAAACAAAAGAAAGAGAGCCGAAGGAAGAAATTAGTAAAGATAATAGCAAATAGAAGATTAACAAAGGTAAACTCCTTTATTTGACTAAGAAGTTGATAGTCTTCTGTTATAAATGATCAGGAAAAAAAGATAATATATACGGTAAAATTAAGAATGAAAAGATGAATCTTACTGAAGACCCAAAGGACATTTGATACAAATAAGCTTTTGCCACAGACAATTATAAAATTTAAAAAAAGAAAAGGAAAAAAATAAAAATGTTCTGGGGCATTGGCAGCAAAGAGCACATGACTAATCCTTGAGAGACGGGAAGTGCCAAATTAAGCCTCACATTTACCCTTGTTTTCTTCCTGGGCTTATTTCCTAATCTGCTCTAAATGGAAGAAGTACAACAAGTCCACAAGGCAGAGGAAACAGAGCTGTTAAGGAGGCTGAAGTTTGGAAATCAGGAACCTAGAGGGGAGAGAGCAACCGACCAGGAGTGAAAAATATTAATGTAGTGGTATCATTAAAGCCCTTGGCTAACTATGAACCTGTGTATACACAGGACAAGATTTCAGGAATTCTAGCAGTTATTATGTTACTGAGGGGCTTAGATTGAAACAGAAATGTCACATATTCCACAAAATGCGATTGATGTTGGAGATCAACCCCAGCCAAAGAAAAATATCTTTGGTGAATACCCAGGAAATTTTTTTGAGATCCTAGAAATACCATGCCCTAGGAGTAAGGTCCATACCACAGGATTAAGGGCAATGTCAAAATAGACAAATCCTATTAAAGCCTAAGCCCAAGCCTCCACATGATCTAGATTATCTACCTGAAATGCAATTGTTGCCCAGAACAAAACTGAACCCTCATCAGTGGGTGATAAAATCATTGAGATTCTATACAAAATATCATTCACAATATCAAAAATACAATTAAAAATTGCCAAATGTACAAGGAAGCAGGAGTAAATGATTGATAATCAAAAATAAATTATATGCTTATCCAGAGATGCTTCAGTTATAGAAGTTAGCAGACAAGGTCTTTAAAGTAATTATAACTAATATGAGAGTAAAATTGAGAAATAAATGGATAAGTAAATGAAAATATATTTTATTAGAGCATTACAATCTATAAAAATGGAATTTACATGGTAGAAATATAATACACAATATTACAAATTTAGAACTCAGTGGATATATTTAACACAAGACTAGGCATAGCATAAAATAGGATAAGTAAACTAGAAGACTGGTTATTGAAAACCTTTAAGCTGAATATATAAAGAAAAAAATAAACCAAAACAGAAATATAAGAGGAATATGAGACATTGTAGAAATGCACATCTTTTGAAGTCCCAGATAAATAGAAAGTAATATGATAGACAATACTTAAGAAATAATGGTTAAAAATTACAATTTTCTTCATATGATTAAAGATATGGTTAATGACATCAATTTACATATTCAAGAAGCTCAGTGAACCACAAATAGAATAAACAGAAGGAAAATGACACCAAGCCATATCATAGTCAAGCTGCTCAAAGCCAAAATTAAAGACAATCTTAAAAGCAGCCAGAGTGTGAGTGTGGAAAAACTGCTGTTGGTCAGGAGATAACAATAAAAATAAGAGTTTACTTCTCAACATGAGCCATAAAAGTCAGAAGACAATGAAATGACATTGCTATAGTTTTGGAAATGGAAATGGCAGCCTAAATTTCTATACTCAGCAAATGTATCTTTTAAAAATGAAAATGAAGTAAAGCTATTCTCAGAGTAACTTATGGTCAGTGCACTCACTCTATAAGAATGACAAAAGAAATTTCATTAAACTGGAGGAAAATGATCCCAGAAGGAAGAAAAAATGTAGGTTATTTGAGCAACATGGTTACTGAAATTATTTGAAAACACATAGAATATTACATGCAATTACTCATTTTTTCAAGGGTATAAGAGATCTTTTTTTTTAATTTATTTTTTTGAAAGAAAGAAGAAGAGAGGAAGGAAAGAAAGTGAGAGTGAAAGAAAGAAAAGAAAAGAATGTAAGAGAGAAAGAAAGAGGAAGAGAAAGAGGGAGAGAGAACGGGATTCTTGTTCTATTGCCCAGGCTAGAATGCAGTCTAAAAATGGATATTAAAAACCTCTTTTATGCCAATAATTGTACTTAACAATGGAGACAGGAAGG
>CAUYLG010022035.1:0-12500 GCA_963573385.1 Cacajao melanocephalus
CTGGGCAGTAGAACAAGAATCCTGTTCTCTCTCCCTCTTTTTCTTCCTCTTTCTTTCTCTCGTACATTCTTTTTTTTTCTTTCTTTCACTCTCACTTTCTTTCCTCTCTTTTCCTTTCTTTCAAAAAAAAAAAAAAAAAAGTGGTGTAGAAATTAGCTAAGTGAATAATAGAGAGAAAAGCATTCCAGACCAAAAGAGCATGTGCAAAAACTGGAGTGGAAAAGAAATTGGTGGGTTTGAGGAATTGAGAGAAAACTAGTGTGACTAGAGTTTGGAGGCAGAACCCTAGAGAAGAGGTGGTCAGGGGCCAGGGCATGAGGGCTTTGTGGCTCCTGTTAAGAAGTCAGAAAATCTCAGCTACTCAGGAGGCTGAGGCAGGAGGATTGCTTGAGTCCAGTTGTCTGAGACCAACCTTGGCACCATAGCGATATTCCACTCCCCTCTGCCAAAACATCAGTAAATCTTTAGCTTTCACAGTGTGTAAAACCTAGCTCTGGGTTCTATGAGGGTCCCTGCCCTAAAGGAGTTGAGTACCAACAGGATGACTGCTATTCATTTGAGGCAGCATGATTGCCAAATCAGCGATAACAGTTCTGAGAAGGGAGAAATCTGTCTTTTCAGGCCCCGGTGGGGGTATTAGTGGAATGACTGGAATTTGAACTAGATCATAAAGAACTGGTAGCATTTCACCAGGCAGAGAGCATCAGGAACGATGTTCCTCATACTTACCCCTCTTCTAGCTCTCTGTCCCTCTATTATCTTCTTCAGTCACATTAAGACTCGTAGTCATTCATCCCTTTTTTCCTCTCAGTGTTTCTTTCCTTCCCTGTCCCATGAGACCCATGGTACATTTCAGTTTTTTGCAAATATGGTCAACATTTTTCCACCCCACTGCCACATACCCACATGTACACACACACCTCTATCCTGTTGAACTACTCTTGTAAAATACCACCTCTGATCAAACCTTCTCCATTTTTCTGCCAACCCGATTCACAGCTATTCTTCAAGATTCAATTCAGCTGTCACCTTCTTCAGGAAGCCTTTCTTGATGCCCTCCCACCCCATGTTTGAGGTATATGATGCCCCTTGTGCACACCTTTGTCATAGCATTAGCATACTATATTATTGCTTCATTTGTCTAAAGTTCCTGTATATCCCCCACAACTGATATGTAGAAAATGCTCAGTAAAGGTGAATGATGAAGTCTGGGCAGAGAAATAATGTGGAAAAGTACAAATCATGATAAGAGGACGTGACTATCAGTTTGCTGAGACTGAGTAGCTGATAGAGGAGTAATGCTAACAAGGTGGTCTGGAACGAAGTTGTAGAGAGCCTATTTTTCTTTTCTTCTTTTCTTGAGATGGGGGTTGATTTGAGCAGTAACATGATTTGGCTCTGTGTCCCTGCCCAAATCTCATCTCAAATTGTCATCCCATGTGTCCAGCGAGGGACCTGGTGGGAGATGACTGAATCATGGGGGCAGTTTCCCTCATGCTGTTCTCATGATAGTTCTCATGAGGTCTGATGGTTTTAAAAGTGGCAGTTTTCACTCTGCACTTTTGCTTTCTTGCCACCTTGTGAGAACTGTGAGTCGGTTAAGCTTCTTTTGTTGTAAATTACCCAGTCTCAAGATCTTTATAGCAGTGTGAAAACGGACTATACAAACAGGAGTGAACATGTGCCCTGTAAGCTGGACATAAGCTGGATTGCAGCGGGAGGAGAAAAAGGACCCCTTTGAAGACTATTGCTTTAGTTCCAACTCAACATTATGAGGGCTGACAGTAGGGCAGCTTCAGGTGGTGGATGGAGAGAGGGGGAGAGAGACGTAGCTAGATCACTTGTCCTAAAGCTCCAGATGATACTGGAAAGGAGAGAGTGGCTCTTTCTGACTCCTCTCCTGGCTTCAGTAAGGGATCCAGGGTAACAGGATTGGAATCTTCCTGTGTCTGATGGGTGGAAATGATGCTCACTTTCCCAAAGGAAATGAAGAACATCATTTTTAGAGATAGTGTCATCTAAAAAATATGAGCTATACTTTCTTCATCATGGTCTTCTGTGTTATACCTAGGGAGGACTTTTAATGATTATAGGATACTTCTTAACTATAGGGGTATGTTTGTTCATTCTAGAATTATTCTGAAATGCATGTTTTCCAAATTTTCTAGTAACAGCATTATTAGAAAATAAGGTGTTCCACATGCTCAGGTTTCCCTAAATAACTGAAGCTTGCTATTGGCTGGTCAAACTTTGTTATTTAATGGGCAACTTACTGAGATGTATAACATATTCTTGGAGTAGGCTGAACACAATCCTTTTCATGAAAACTTATATAATTAATTCAATTAATAATAAAACTATCCATAATTTAGAAATATTAATTAGTGCTCACTCTGGCCTTGCATTCACTGCTGTCCTTGGAGGCTTTTGGTAGGTAGGTCTATCAGATTTATCCTAAAATGGTAGCAGACAACCATAGTAATAGATAGCAGATAAGGTTTTAAATAGTCTGTCTCCAGAGCCCATGTTCTTAACTCCATAGTACAGATGGAATGTAAAAATGTGAGAGAGTAGAAGAGTTAGGAAACTGAAACTGGAAAGGGAGGCAGGGCCAGTCTCGCATCAAAAGTGATGTGATACTGCATCTGGATGACTTTAAAAATGTATCAGTGGCTGGGCGTCACCCTCAGAAAGTGCATTTTCCTTGGACTGGAGTGGGGCCCAGGCATGGGCTTGCTTTTTTTCCTTAACTCTCTAGGTGTAGCTAGGGTCAAGAATCCCAGTTCTAGGATCCCAGTCCTCCCTAGGTATAACACAGAAGACCATGATGAAGAAAGTATAGCTCATATTTTTTAGATGACACTATTTCTAAAAATGATGTTCTTCATTTCCTTTGGGAAAGTGAGCATCATTTCCACCCATCAGACACAGGAAGATTCCAATCCTGTTACCCTGGATCCCTTACTGAAGCTAGGAGAGGAGTCAGAAAGAGCCACTCTCTCCTTTCCAGTACCATCTGGAGCTTTAGGACAAAGGGCTTGTATGCTCAACAGATGAGTTTAGATGTGAAGCATATTTTTTGTCTTTAATAGTAAATTAATTTTTTTGATAATTTTTATGTATTTCTGAGGTCACCATTCTTGTATTCTAACACCTTTCCTCTGGATTCACTCTTGTTGAAATCTATCTTTTAAAAATTATTTTAGTGAGGTTCTTTGGGTGGTAGACTGAGCTTTTGCATGTTTAAAAGTTCTCTTATTTTACCCTTCCTATGAAATCATGACTTAACTGGGATAAAATTCTAAATTGATGTTTTTTCCCCTTAGCATTTTGAAGATACTATTAATATTTCATTGTCTTCTAGCTTCCATTGTTTGCTAGTAAAAAGCTACTAACAGTCTAAATGCCTTTTTATAAAGAAAAAAGATTCCATCTTTTCTCTTTAATAGGTTTTAAATTTACTCTTAACTTTTATGCTCTGAGTTTCACTAAGTATGTCCAATATGGTTTTATCTTTGTTCATCTCGCTTGGCCTGTAAATGTACTGTTCCTCTAATACCCATGTTTTTCTTCAATCTGGGGAATTCTCAGCTATGTGTTCCTTAAATAAACATCTTTTTTATTCCTTATATTATTGTCTGCTGAAGCTTCTAACAAGTACTGTTTAGAGCCACTTATCGGTCATCCGTTTCACTTAGCTGCTTCTTCATATATTTTATGTCTTTGTCTCTCTGTGATGCATCCTAGTGGACTCCTCTTCTAATATCTTCCAGTTTATTCTCCCTTTGACTGTCTTCAGCCTATCCCTTCAATTGAAGATTTTATTTCAAAAACGATCATGATTTCTAAAATTTCTATTCAGTTTTCATAGCAATTATCCTTGTTCTGCTTGTTTCATAATTTTATGTTTGCCATGGATGTATGTTATCATTTATCTTTTTTCCATATCTTTAATCTATTAACTTCTTCAGGCTGTTTTATGAAAGTTATTTCATCTGGATTGAATTCATGTTCCAATTGGTGATTTTGTAACCATCTTTCTTAGCATTCAATTCATTTGTATTGAAATTTCTACTTCTAGGCTTATTTTGAGTTCTGGCCTGTTTACATTCTCTCCTTCTTTGTTTACCAATTCTGTTGTATTTTACCTGTACCACCCCCAACCCCCTGCCAGAACAAGGTTTTATACAGTGATATTTTAGGACTCCTGTTCCATGTGATGTCACAGATATCATCAGTGTAGTCATGTAGTCACAGGCTTCCAGGTGGCTTCACATAGTTCTTGGTAACCGGGTTCTCTCTTGTTCTATGCATGTTAAGATACTTGTGTATGTGTGTGCCTCTGTGTTCCACCTAGCCTTTGGCACCATGCAGTGAGATGGCACCCGTCCCCCCTCTCATGGAGCACCTGTAGTTCTCCAGGTTCCTCTGGTGACAAGACTTCAGTCACTGTGTAAGACCTGGAGCCCAGCAGGCCCAGAGCTTCAGCTATAGCCACCGTTCTGTGTTTTTGCTTTCTTTCTGGTCCACAGAAATATTTATCTGTTGGTTTTTTTTTCACAGATGTGTTTACAGATTTTTAATTTTTATCCATTACTTTGTGTATTTGGAGGTGAAGCATGAACTCACTGTGCCATCCTCACTGGAAATACACCATTTTCCTCAACCTCTTTTATTCAGTTACAAATTGAGTTTCTATGTTGTGCTTCTTTTTTCTAATCCATATATATTCTTCTGATGCTAATATGGATTTTAGTCCTTATATCTGTAACAGTCTTTTGGATGCCATCTATAATAGCCACTTTTTTATCTGCTAATTGTTCTCAAAGACTATATTCTTTTATAAATATATATCTGTGCAATTTGCTTTCAGATTCTGCACACAGATATATTTCAGGTAGCTCTATGGTTGAACATGTCCCGCAGAATTCACATGCTGGAAATTCAATCCCCAGTACAACAGTGTTGAGAGGTGGGCCTTTTAAGAGGTGATTAGGTCATGAGGGCTGCCCTCATGAAAGGATTAATGCCTTTATTGTGGGAGTGGGTTAGTTATCATGGGAGTAGGTTCCTAATAAAAGGATGAGTTTAGTGTATTCTTTTATACCCCACCCCCTTTCCCCTTTTCTTTCTCTCTCTTCCCCTCCACCTTCTGCCATAGGATGACATTGCAGGAAGACCCTCACCAGATGTCAGCATCTTGATCTTGAACCTTCAAGCCTCCAGAAGTGTTCAGAAATAAATTTATGTTCTTTATAAATGATCTCTTCTGTGTATTCTGTTATAGCAACACAAAATGGACTAAGACAGGTAGCTACAACATAAAATTTTAAAGTACCCAAAGACTTTAAGATAACCTTAAATAACCACTAACAGTGAGGGGTTTTAAAGCAGTGTGGCAAACTGGTATGGTGAGATTATTGCAGGCTCTGGTGTAAAACAAGACCCCAAGGGAAGGTTGATCTCACTCTTGCAATGTGTTTTCTCAGCTCTGCCTCATCCCTGGGTTCCTGACCTTCACAGAACAGAAGCTTCAAGTCAGATGAGAGTCACTTTTCTCAAACAGGTTGCTAGTGAACTTTGTTCCTCATCCACACTCTCGAAGATCTGAATCCACTGTCTGACCATGGCTCCTTCTCTTCTCTCGTCAAAGTCTCTTTAGTCAACACATTTTAGCACAATGAATCCCACTGCCTCTGCCTAGAGTTAGCTGTGACTTGTCTGTGTCTTAATGTTTCAACTGTCATGACTGTCTTTTCTTTCTTTTTTTTTTTTTCCATTTAATGTTCCTTATCCACTCAAAGCACTGCTTTTCCCTGTGTTCTTCCTATGTAGTTACAAATTCTGCCCTTTACTCTGGGTCCTAAAAATGGGATTAAGTTCAGAAAAACATCCCTTGGTATGAAAATCTCACGTTTTCAAAAACTATAGATTTCTGAGGATATGGCCACATCTCCTGCCCTGGAGAAATTGAGGGTGTTGAGACCCTACTCAAAGGAACCTCTGTAGGAAAGATAGGCAGAGGAATTTTAGGAACGTGGTTCCCCTGGGTACAGACAGATGGAAGTCAACGGTCTGTTAAAGAACCTTCTCTCTATTAGTGGCTGTTAGCTTGGTAAGTCTGAAATGACCCACAGAATGCATCTTCAAGCTTGACAGATCCCCAGTGTTCTCTACAGGAAAAGTAGTGAGGTCTTTAGGGACCAAAGCAATTTCTGTTCTATCTCCAGTGATAAACCTTGTTTTGTCCAAGGTGTCAAACCTAATCTTTTTGTTCTGTACATGGGAAATGGGATACTTCCCTGTGCTCTGATTTCCTCATTTTTTCAGTATTCCCAGAGGCCTTCAGGGCAGCCTGCACAGAACTATTTCATGGCACTTATGGGGTACCTGCCCCTGTTGACTTCCTTTCTCTCTTTTTATTTTTCTCTATTCAAATTTGGGCCTTCCCTGGAGAACCTAATCTTATCTTAGATCTCTTCCGTTGTTTACTATGCTTCTTCACTGGGTCATGATTATCATTCTCCCTATTTTCCTCCATTATTTTCTTCAATCATGCCCTGAAGTTCAGTCCATTCTCTCTTCTATTACTATCTCCCAATTTCCTCCTCAAATGTTTTAAAACCATTTTGTTGGTGTATTTAAGCCATTTACTTCTAGTATATGTATTTTAGTTCTTGTAGACCCCAGTGACATTTGAATGTTCTACTTTTCATTTCAGATGATATTATCAGAATCAGCAAAGTAGAACTCACTCAAGAGCAGGAACTTATTGTAGATATGGATTCCCAAGAAAAGTTACCTGGCAAAATCACTGGAAAGATTTCTGAATGTGGAGAAACCCAAGAACATGACGGATGGACAGAAATATATCAGAGAGCTGGGTGCAGTGGCATGCCTGTAATCCCACCACTCCGGGCCAAGACAGGCAGATCACCTGAGGTCAAGAGTTGGAGACCAGCCTGGGCAATATGGTGAAACCCCGTCTCTACTAAAAATACAAAAATTAGCCAGGCATGGTGGTACATGTCTGTAATCCCAGCTACTCAGGAGGCTAAGAGGAAAATCGCTTGAACCTGGAAGGTGGAGGTTGCAGTGAGCCAAGACCACACCACCGCATTCCAGCCTGGGCGACAGAGCGAGACTCCATCTCAAAAACAAACAAAAAGAAATATATCAGAGAAATACATCAACTGAGAGAAAATATAAGTGTGATGAATGTGGGAAAACATTCATTCAAAACTCAAGCCTCATTAGACATAAAAAAATCTGTACTGGTAAGATACCCTATTCATGTAATGTATGTAGCAAAACTTTTACTGAGAGCTCACAACTTACTGACCATCAGAGAATATGTAGCCAAATAAAACCCTATCATTATGATGAGTATGAAAAAGCCTTTTATTACAGTTCACGTCTTTTTCAACACTGAAGGACCCATACAGGGGAGAAACCTTTCCAATGTAATGAGTGTGGGAAAGCTTTTCATTACAGTTCAGAGAATTTACCAGAGAGACACCAGAGAACTCACATGGGAGAGAAACCATACCAGTGTAATGATTGTGGGAAATCCTCTCTGAGCTCATGTCTAATACAACATCAGAGTTCATACTGTAGAGAAGCCATAGCAGTGTAGTGAGTGTGGGACTAGTGCTCGGGCCTCTTCTGTCACCAGAAAATCCATAGTGGAGAGAAACCATATGAATGTGAAAAGCATGGAAAGGCCTTCAGATATAGTTCAGCTCTTGTTGGACAACAGCGAATCCATGGTGGAAAGAAGCCCTATGAGTGTGATGTGTGTGGGAAAGCTTTCAATAACAGCTCACATCTTCTGGGACACTGAAGAACCCACACTGGAGAAAAGCCCTGCAAATGTGATACATATGGAAAAGCTTTCCAGCAGAGCTCACTCCTCATTATACATCAGCAAATCCACAGTGGAAAGAAGCCCTGGTGATGTCAACCATGGTACAACATTTTTCATCTATGCTCATTCCTGTGGAACATCAAAAAAGCACAACTAGAAAAAGATGCCAGCAATGCAGTGATGTAGGGAACTCTGCAATCACTATTGCAATTTCAGTAGTCACTTAAAAAATACAGCCAAGCATGGTGACTCGTGCCTGTAATCCCACGGGGATCACTTGAGACCAGGAGTTCAAGATCAGCCTGGGCAACATAGAAAAATTACATACAACAAAAAATACATATAATATACAAAAAATTTAAAAATTAGCTGGGCATAGTGGTGCATGCCCATAGTTCCAGCTACTCAGGAGGCTGAGGCAGGACTGCCTGAGCTCAGGAGTTCAAGCTGCAATGAGCTATAATCGCACCATTGCACTCCCGCATGAACAACACAGCAAGACTCTGTCCCAGAAAAAGGAAAGCAAATACATGTGAAGGCTGAAATGGGCAAGCACCTGGAAGCTTGCTAAACAAGGCTTTCTGATTCTCTGCCATTAGGCATATCACCTGATAAACTGGGACTCTGCAGGGGCTTATTCCATACTCTCAAACTTTTCTCTAAAGCAAGTGGCTCAGGAAATCTAAACATTCTATTAGATATATATTGGAGGTTTTAGAGATTACTACCGTTCTCTTTCCCCTTCCCTTTTTCTCCTCTTCTATTTCTTTAGAGTTGGAGTAATAATCTTGTCTAGAATGTGAAATTAGAATTAACATCTGATCTACATGAAAAAAAAAAGCCCTGTATTTTTTTAACTTGATAAAATACAATAGCCTTTTACTTACCCTAAAAGCACTGTGACATACAAAAGTCACTGGTTCTGTGAGGGTAAAACAAGATTTATTATGCAAATTCCCAGTGACCTTTCGCATCTTAAAAATGGCAAACAGACCAAATGGGCTGTAGTTGGCCTGCACACGCATTTCCCTGCCCAATGCAGTATGTAAAAAACATTTAAAACTATTGCCATTATTTAAGAATCTGGAGATTTCACATAAAATCTAACTTTCCAGATACTGTTACAAAAATGCATGACGTGACTACACTAGACACCACATTCCTACATGGCAATAGTTGATGAGCTGATTCTCACCACTCTCCAGTCAGACATGGTCCTCATTGCCAGACAGCCTCTGTTGCCTTATATTGCCCTCCTTCATTCACCCAATTAACTTGTGTACCCTAAGGATTTCTTAGTGGGGCTTCAGGGACTCTAGGTGCTTTACCACCCAAACAGCTTCACTTTCATTCGTTTTACATATATGCCTTCCAATTAAATTTTTCTATGAAGAATGGGTTTTCTGCTAACAAATTTGAAGATTTAGATTAAAATTTTAAAATATATTCTTTGATCACCTGAAGTTAGAGGAAAGCACTTCAAAATTTTATTTAGATAGAATTTGTAGGTAATGTACTGAAAGTCAACTATAATAGCTTTTAGCAGACTCCTTAGAGCCTAGTTCTTTGGGTAAGATAAAAAACACATGAAGGGGGTCAACATTAAGTGTAACAGTGAAAAAGTACTGGGCCAAAAGCAGGTATTAAACTGAGGAGAGAATCATTTACATTTGAAGCATTTAGTAATAGGAGCAGTTGTGGGAAAACAGTAGGATGTGGCCAAAATGGGAAAGTGGAGAGGTGGGGGGGAAAAGCAGCTAAGAATAATGGAAGGATGGGGATAAACGCTATGAGCACAGGAAAGTAAAGAGAAATTAGGGGGGAAAGGGAAAAAGTGGTTAAAAAAGGACAACAGCACCACGAAAACAAACTGCAAAGAGGAAATGGAAGCCAAGCTAGTGAAAGCACAGTAGAGGAGAAAGCAGCAACCTCTAGAGAAATGTGAGGTGGAGGCTGAAGGTCTCTCGAAATTGGAGCATTTCATGTTCTTTTTATCATTGATTTCAGAGTAATAATCAACCTTTTATTTCCATGCTATGAAGGCCAAATGCCTTATATGAAGGATCCTAACTCAAATCTAAGTTTACTACTACTACTTGAGGGCCACTCAGGATCCTTGCCCTGTGTTAGTTAGTCTCTGAGGGTTGACATAGGATACTTCTCTTCTCTACCACTCTAGGTCCCAATTGGTTGAATCCTGCTCAGCCTAGATGCCAACTCAGCAAAAAGATTCTCCTGAGGAGCAAAAATATATTCTTGGCTTTTCTTCAAGAGGCATCTAGAGGGCTTTTTCGGAAGAAGTTTGTCTAGTCCCCTTCTCCACCCTGCAACAGTATTTTCTGAGATAGTAATACCCATTCCAAATTAATATGATAATAATTCAAAATTAATTATGATACATGCAAAAGGAAGAGCCCTTATAAACCATAGTAATAGTAGCTGCCATTTGTTGAGCACTTACTGTGGTTCAGATATTGTACCAAGCACCTTATATATTTCATGTAAACTTTCCAATTCTTCTGTTAGGTTCCACATGTTTTCTTAAACAATGTATAGATATAAATTCTTCTTATGAAAAGTTTATAATAAAATGACAAGTTTTTATTACATTAAAATGTCAAGTAGCATAACTGTGCTTATGTTCATCACTGAATATATTACATACTATAATCACAAATATGTAAAGCATTTAAAATAGTAAAAATTCAAAGGAAATGACAACAAACAGCTGCATTTAGGTGATGAAAACAGAGTGATTTCCCCCTTTTTCTTTCTATTTCTCTATATCCCAAATGGAAGAGTTAGAAAGAATTCATCATACACATGTAAACACTTTTTAAAAATTAAAATGCTGGCTGGGTGTGGTGGCTCACACCTGTAATCCCAGTACTTTGGGAGCCCAATGAGGGTGGATCAGGAGGTCAGGAGTTCAAGGCCAGCCTGGTCAAGATGGTAAAACCCCATCTCTACTAAAAATACAAACATCAGCCAGGCATGGTGGTGGGCAACTGTAATCCCAGCTACTCGGGAGGCTGAGGCAGTCAAATCGCTTGAACCTAGCAGGCAGACATTGCAGTGAGCTGAGATCCTGCCACTGCACTCTAGCCTGAGGAACAGAGCAAGACTCCATCTCAAAAAAAAAAAATTAAAATGCTACAGAATTATCTGAGTCTTTCTAGAGATTATTCTTTGATAACTTTTTCAATTATTGTCATTAGGGTTGGGTTGGCTTATTTACGTATTTTTCCCCAAAAATCACTCATTGCATTGAGCTTTTCAAAAATGTTAGTAACCTACTTTCCTCTTCATCTGCTATTTGTGATTTATAATGTTTAAATGTGTTCTCTCAATTGGATTTACCATAGACTTGTTGCTTTTATGGGCTTGTTAATAAGATTTTATTTTTGTACTTATTTATTAATGTCACTATTTTTCTATTTGCTGATCCATTTTCTTCTGCTTTTACTTTTTTTTTTTTCTAACTTTTTTGTTGGGGGCAGGGGAGGCTTTCTCCTTTTTGTAGTTCCTTGAGTTGAAGCTTAGTTCATTTATTTTCTTTCTTTTTCAATAATGAAAGCAAGTGAGAATATACATCTACCAAGTACTGTTATTTTTTAAATAGTCCACTGTGGGAATCTGTGTGTGGTGGAGGTGAGGAGGTTGGGGGCTTTCTGTTTGTGTAGTTTTAGAATATACAAGGGGAAAAGAGGAAGGTCCTTCTTGTCATATACCAGACTGTATACTTAGGCATTAACGAAGAGGTCAGAGAGACTTTCTTCTGGTAGAGAATATACCTAAGCTGAGGATCAAGCCAGGATTTTAAAAAGATCTGCAACAGTAATTGGAAGCCTCATTTTGTCTGGTGTTCAGCCACTCATGTTACCACAGCAGGTGCTCCAAGGTGCTGGTAAGTTGTTTCTCTGAATTTGGATGATGCGCCAGGGGTATATTTGAAGAATATTCTGGGCTATTTAGGAAGTTCAGGAAGGATGACCTGCTGCAGGCATCATCCAGAAAGCAGGCTGGGCGTGTGCTTAAAAACTTTATGAGATAATTTAATTCAACAAGATACTAAATAAAGAGGGTAAAACATACTGATAATACAGTGTGCATGAAAGGAGAAGCAGGAAACTGCTAAGCATTGTCTGGAATTTTTATCTGTTCAGTTGGCTATGAGGGACATGTTATGTCACAATCAAGAGAAGAAGGGACTTTAGCTTTTGATTATATACTTCTAATGGAAAGAAAAGCAGGAGTTATCCTTTTTCTAAAATTTTCTTCCCAGCATGGAGAGTGTTCTAAAGCTTATTTGAATGTCACTTATACCTACACTTTTAAAATGTTCTACACAGATTTATTTGCTCACTTATATTTACCCTTAAAAAGCACAGGGAAGTTGAATCTGATTTTCATCTTAAAGGAATTATGCCCTCTTGCAAGGTATAATTCCTTTAAGATGAAAGGTATATATCTACAAAAGGTATATATTTACAGAAGGATATATATGTCACGAAAAATATTGTGCAACTAGATGCTGGGGACATTTATTCTTTTTAATAAATTTATGTGAATCCATTCCTTATCTTTGTCTTGTCAGGCAAAGAATTTCAGTGGTGGAAAAAAGATATTGATG